>JAPSGF010000019.1:2735880-2802429 GCA_035772895.1 Perdix hodgsoniae | reverse complement strand
CCCTTCCCTCCCTTCCCTCCCTTCCCTTCCTTCCCTTCCTTCCCTTCCTTCCCTTTCTTCTATTTCTACAAATTAAGAAAAAGAGAGAGAGAACAGGAAATTAAATGCAAAACTGCAAAATCTGCACAGGAAACACATAAAAATTCAAAGGAGGCAAAAACTGAAATTCCTTTAGAAACTGCATTGGCTGCATGGAACACATACAACCTCCTCTGTGTTCTGCTTTTTGTTGTTGTTAAATTAGCATATTGATATGTTGTAGTGTTTTTACATTTTTATTGGAAAACAGACTTCAGCTGTACTGTAGCCAATAAAAGCTACTATTCAAAGTATCATTTTAATATTTCCCAAACTTAAAAAAAATATTCAAACAGTGGAAACATGGCATAATATTAATACAGCTGCTTGGATTTATTAAATACCTGAAATGAGACCGAATCAGATGAGTTCTGGCAAAGCCCTGTAAGTGATTCTGATTGAATTTTCAGTCAAAGGAAATGTGTAGGAACAGGACCATAACATTTGAGTTTGAGGATCTTAGTTTAATTTCAAGCTTAAAAGTACAGAGCCAGGACCACCAGGCAAAAGAAGAGCATGCTTTACCTTAAAGGATGGGCCCACAGTGGTTCCCCAGATCACCTTGTATGTCCCATACTTCGGGCTCTGATCCGAGAGGAGAGAAAGGCCTGGGCAGCGCCTCATGTGAGGGAACCAAAAAAAAAAAAAAAAAAGAAAAAGAAAGAAAGAAAGAAAGAAGCTACCTAATTCTCAGTGTCTGCTATAATGGGGTTTTGGATAAACAAACAGTTTTTAGAACTTAAGCTTCTTAGAGCAGTGGGAAGAAGAAATCCTCGGATGTCATTCTAAGGTGTCCACTTACTTTTCTAATGCAATATGACATGCAAGCGCAGCGGATGGCTACTCTTGAGTGTAGTTCAATAGACTTTCATGCTGCCATGGCTGTATGCAGGGAAATAAACATCTTAGCAAACTCCCTGGCATGGGACCAATACTGAGCGTAAACCTACAGAACAAGGAAAAGCAACCCTTTGTGCCACAAGATTATTTTTAACTTGAGCTTTTGAGTAGCTATCAGAGATTACCTCTCATCTTTCACAGCATGGATTTCATGTACACATTGTTAAGGGATCCAGAACAATATGGAAAGCATGAACGAAGAAAAGAGGAATTAAAGTGCCTAAATCAGCTGAGTCATGGCTGAAATACAAAAAGGATTTCTGAAGGGCTGAGATTGAAACAGCAATGAAAAAATCCCTCATCGTAGCAACAGGGTTACTTACTACAGTGTTTTTGATGGGAATTATGACAAGGTTCCTGGGGACTCTCTTGCTTCAATTAATTAAACTCACACCGAGAGGACTACTTCAGCCCTGCAATCATTATTTCCTTTTTCATGGGAAAGTAGGAAAAGTGATTTGAAAATAATTTGGTTTGTTCTCTTTTCCAGTTTTTCCTCATCTCTATGGCTTTTTGCCTTTTCCTCTTAACTCACTTGTCTTTCCAATCTGCAATATGCTTTTTCAAGAGCAAAAGCCCATTATTTTACTTTGTTTTGTTTTGTTTTATATGTTTTGTTTTTAAATGAGACAAAAGGGTAATTTCTTCTCTGCTGGGAGAAATGAATCACATGAGCTCCTGCAATCACTAGGCAGAGCTCCTCTGAGCCGTATGTTCTTTCCAAATGCTCTGTGATTCTCACATCATCAGTTCAGTTCCTACAGGAGACACTTGTCCCCAGTTTTTGTCCCTTCTCTTTTCTCAGAAGGAAACCAGGTCATTTGAAGCTATCTTCCTTTGTGAAACAAGTCACTCTGTTTTCTTTTCTCTCTTTGAAGTTGGACATACGGTAGTGCATGTGGTAAGTATGAAAACACCACCGGGTGATAAGAAACTTACAATTAAGCCCAGGAGTGATAATGAACAGATGCTTCCCTCCCACAAATGCTTTTTTTGTATTGAACGAAATCTGGCTGCAAGATTTTATCAATTCTAGGAGGCAACTCAACTTTAGAGAAAAACGTGACCTACCTTGATAATATCCCATATGCTTATCTCTTGCCCCTGGGCTTTTACCTTTGTGGGTAAGTACTTGTTTTTTCTGTTAAACTGATTTTTCTGATTTTGGCAAAATTAGAAGCAAAATAGCATGTGACTCCTTGTGGGTTTACAACATACAAAGCAAGTTCACACATGCTATCTGGTGGTGGATCTTTCTCTACACTCTTACTAACTACTCAGATATTTTCCCCTGGTGAGAAAGGGCAAAGATAAACCAGTTTGTATTGGCAACTTAACATGGAAATGCTAGTGAAATTTGTTATTATTTTTTATTCAGGGACAGCCATGACAGGACAGTTTCCAGCAATGAACAATCTTCAAGATGGAGAAACTTCACTTTGTCCTCTAATATTGCAATTAGTATTTATTATTACACCACAGGAAACACTGGGCAGAAATGGGCACCTTTTCTACAGGGACCTGTGCAGATCTCAAGCAGGCAGGACAGATTCAAGGCAGACATATAGAGCTGTGGTATGGTCTATGGGGTTGGTCCATGGAGCTGGTCCTGCTGCACTGCAAACACCGTTGAACCTCAGGTCTCCTCTGTATCCCTTTTTTCCTTCTCTTGCCTGTCCTGACTTAGACTGGAACCTCTGCAGGACAAAGGATGTGTTTGACCAGGTGCCTGTCAAGTGCCAATCTTGGCTGAGATTTTCCTGTGATATGAATGATAATTCCAATAATAAAGGCAAATCTTGACCATCTGTCTGCTATTATGGTAATGTCTCGCTCCGTGACAGTAGGTCAGTCTGTGCAGCTGCTTCTCTGGCTCATTCTGTAGTGGAAAAGACCACTCCTTACTTTTGATTAAGTCTCTGTGGCCTGAAGATGGAAAAAGCCTGTAGTGATGCCAACTGTCTTAGGTATGGAGTCTGAAAAGAAGATCACAATCAGGAAAGTATCATTCAGGGCCATATGCTTTGATACTTGGCAATGATTAAGTTCCTGGTTTCACCTCCAAAGCAGATGATGATCACTTCCCCCAAGCAATCGCCTTCTGCGATCACAGCACTGATGCCTGCCTGGTGCTGAGACAGCTCTCTATCCCCATAGAGTATGAATGCTCTTGTTTTCATTCAAACATTTATGGCTGACAGGAATATGACTTAGTAGCAAATCGCTCCACCTCCAAATTTCCTCCTGTTCTGAATCTTACAGTGTGAGTTGATGCAGCAGGGCACTGGGATGCCCTTCATGCCCATCTCCCTCAGCGTGCTGCTGATGTGACTGTGGTTCTCCTAGTACTCACAGCAGACTCTCCAGTGCTTAGGAATTGAGATATCACTATAGATGGGAGTCACAGAATGAGACAGAACATACATTAGGAATTACTTATGAGCTGCATTATTTGTGATGATCAGAATTTTCAAATACAATCTTTTTGTTATTATAAGATGAAATGTAGCTCATGATGATAATTCACATGGCTGACTATAGTGCTGCTGATAATAATACTTAACAGTGGGAAACTATCAAATGCATAGCCTTACTGTTTATCTATTATACTTTCCCATTAGTGGTTTTATTTTATTCCATCCAGAGTTTGATTTAACAGATACAATAAGTTTGGCACAAGCAACATTAAAAAAGCACTATCATATTGACAAAATAGTTCTTACAGTTTCAGGGAGATAGTTTGGAGACTATAAATTGATAGTAAAAGTCCTTTCCCACTGTATATATATATATAAGTACATATACTTATGTATATACAACTTCAGGATAGACAGAGATATGAACAAAGCTGGATTAACAACAATTTCAGTAACCTATCCTGCGTGGTATGTAAAGACCAAGCCTACTGTGTGGATGATGCTTTGCTCACAGTGCTTACTATAGAATCATAGAATCACAAGGTGAACAACCTATAAGATCATTTAGTCCAACCATCTTCCCGTTACCACTGCTACCACAAGCACTAAACCATATCTCGCAGTTCCTCATCCAGACGCCTCTTGAGCACTGCCAGGGACGGCAACTCCACCACCTCCCTTGGCAGCCATTCTGGTGCCTGACCACTCTCTGAGAGAAAAAGTTCTTCCTTAAGTCTAACCTAAACCTCCTCTGATACAACTTGCGGCCTGTTTCTTGCCTGGGAGAAGAGGCCAAACCCCTCTTCTCCACAACCTCCATTCAGGAAGTTGTAGAGTGCAATGAGGTTTCCCCTCAGCCTCCTCTTCTCCAGACTGAACAATCCCAGCTCCCTCAGCCACTCCTCATAGGACTTGTGCTCCAGACCCCTCACCAGTTTTGTTGCCCTTCTCTGGACACACTCCAGGGCCTCAATGTCTTTCCTGTATTGAGAGGCCCCAAACTGAACACAATACTCAAGGTGCGGCCTCACCAGTGCTAGGTGTGGCTTCACCAGTGCTAATCATAAAGGCTGGAAAAGACCACTAAGATCATATAGATCAAACAAAGTTGTCTGAAGGTCCGTTTGGTCCCAGCAAACTGCTATGTGAGGCACAGAAGAGGTCCAGGGGATGCTGAAGCCCATTAGCCCATCAGCAAGGCCCAGTCTCTCTGCCAAGGACCATACTCCTGTCACCCAGGCAGTCTGCATCCACACCCCACTGCCCTCAGCTTGGTGTCCTTAGTGCCCCTGTGGTAGTCTGGATCCCCCATGCATTGATCAGATGGTGTGAAGGTTTTGGGTTTTTTTTTTGGTTTGTTTGTTTGCTTTTTGCTTTTTTTTTTTTTTCTTTCTAAAAACCCTGATGGAGATGATGTAGCTCCTTGGAGCATAACGTGGGAAATGGAAGGATTGGGCCCCTTGGGAGTGAAAGGCAAACAGAGGTAGTGCTGGAAGACCATGTATGGGTTGGTACCACCTTGTCATGGACAAAACTAGCTGATTTCCTCAGTGAAATAAGCTTAAAAACAAAGATAAGTCTTTGCCTGAAGGCATTCAAAGCCCAGCTGGATGTGGCTCTGGGTATCCTGGTCTGGTGGTTGGTGACCCTGCACATAGCAGGGGATTGAAACTAGATGATCATTGTGGTCCTTTTCAACCCAGACCATTCAGTGGTTCTGTGATTCTATGATCCTGTGTTTCAGAGGAACTACATTCTGAGAGAGAACCTGGAGTGAACTGGTTCTTAACATAGCTATTAGGGCCCAAGAGTGCAATGTGAGCTAAGTTATTTGGCAGTGTTGGTATACCCTTTAAATTCTGAAGATGTTCTGAAGGGGAATACAGCTCATTTACCTGTGTTATTTTTTTTTACCTTTTCTCAGGATAATCTTCCTCATATCCAGCAGCCATTGCAGCCTGTAATTTTTCAAATCCCCATGGAGATCTTGCTGCAGCATCATCCTCAAGAGAAAGGCTGTTTCTCTGCTTGGCCCAAAGCAGGTGAAGTACTCACATGTCATATTGCAAATTGGATGCTTATTCCTTTGGGAGCACTTCCTTTGTTTGAGACAAATGAAATCTCTGGCTTGTCTGAGGACAAGGAATAAAAGACACTGTTTTGAGGACAAAGGGGAATTTCAGCCCTCTCTTGAAACACAGCTTAATTCATTTTAAGTACTTGCTTACGTGCTTTTATCTAGTTTGTCTATCTATTCACTTTTGAAAGAAGATGTTGATGACGTTAACGCATTTATTCAACACCATTCTGCCTTTCACTTCACTCATAATTCTACATTCTATTATTTTCTACTTTTAAATTTACTTATATTCAAAACAATGGCAAAAATCCCATCAGTTTTAGTGGCAGAGGATCATGTCTGACTGGAACAGTGCCTCAGGCTTCTTGACTTGCATATGTCTCTCAAGAAGAACTCCGATTAATTTTGGGAAATACACTATGATCTTGAGATATATTTCTTTTCCTGAATTAGATAAAAAGAACCATTAGGAAAGTGAGTAATGTAAGCAAATCATTTGCAACAAATTATTCATATGAGGAATTTTTTTCTGTTTGCAAATATTCACCATAAGTCTGATGTTTAGAGAGATGAACTAGCTGTTCCTTGATATACAGTTTATTCATGAATGGCTCATTGTAATTCAAGTCATAGCTCCTTTGAGGGCATGCAGGTCATAGTTTGGGTACAATTTCCCTGACTGGATGATGAACGTTATTCTTTTAGAATCTGTTTCCCTGGTACAAATATTCATTACGGCAAAATCATAATCGTATGCATTTGCTGCTATGATGAGAGTTCCTTTACTTAGTGCAGTGGGTGAAGGGAAGGTATGCTTACTGGAAGAAATGCACTGAAAAATTTCCATACCATTAGTCCACTTCTTTTTCTATTTTTTCACGCAGCAGTAGAGATGGTCTTTACTCCATCTCATCATGTTATATGATAGCCAGGGTGAAGAAAAGAGTCAACAGTGGCTCATGACCCAACTGCAACTGACTTCAAATAACAGTTAGGGATTGGAGATAAATTCAGAAACAGGCCAGGGCAGGTGGATAAATGAGGAGTCTTACCCTTCCAACAACTCTTGTGTTAACATGTTCATATGGCATTGCTGGATGTGGGCAGGAGTGGCTGGGAGGAGTAGGTTGGTGGAAGCCACTTTCAGGGGTTCTGCAGTTCCTGGATGCCCCCTGATGCTTTCCTGCTTAGCCTGTTCACCTGCAGATGAGCTGGACAGTCCAACTGCTATTGGTTGGAAGGCTCCAAGGCAAAAGGGTCTTGTACTGTCTTGAAGGATGGGCCAAGATATGAAAACAATTCCCCAAAAGACAATTACTAGATTCCTCATCATCCTGCGAGAGGTATCTGCCACAATTTCAGTGTCAGCTGTGCTCCAGGGTCTGGTCTCTGGGAGGGCAGCAAGCAGGTTTGAGGCATCACAGGGAGCAAGGTCATGAAGAAAGTGACCTAAAAGGAAATAAACAGTATTGAGCTGTTGTCATGTGGAAAGCAGAGTGTGTTGTCAATAAAAAAAGGAGTTCACTAATTTCTGATCTGGGCAAATGGATTAACATCTCAGCACCGTGAGGACATCTGAAAGATACCTGCTCTTTGATGGAGAGTCACCCACCTGGGCAGCAGGCACACTGGGGGAAGAGCTCTCCTCCAGTCCTGGGTGTTTACCATGAAAGTGCCTGTGCCCCAGCTCCTGCCCACAGCTGTAAGGGAAGTGTTGCTATCTGCACGCATTATCTGGAGAGAAAAAAATGCCAACAGCACTCTCATTTGCCATTTTGATATGTACATTTTTCTCTTGATGCTGGAGGTGCATCAAAAAATGACTCCTGGATCAGTAGTTATTCCTGAGCCATTGATTATGCCTGCTTTCATTCCATAGGGCCTTGTGACTGTCTTGCCCTAGCTTAGATATTCCTGTTGCTGTTCACTGAAATGTTTTATTTTCCATCATTGCCTGTAGGCACTGACATGTATTAGCCTTGGCAGCACCATGCAGGGGGCTTGCACACCCTGATGCTCACTAATTGCAACCTCCTGAACATCCTAACAGCTATAATAATACAGTGATGTATACACGAAGAAGACACAGTTTGTCAATGTGTTGCTGCTGTGGTGTAAATCCTGCAACCAACATACTCATGACTGAAATGCCCTTGTTGCATGGAGAGTTTTGTTCTGTGGAGTGTTTTCTATTTACATGCATTCAGGTTCTCTGAATGTCCAACAGCAAGAGAACTGCAGAAGCCTGAATCCTGAGGGCACACAAGAATGTTATTTCCAGCGGGGTGCTAAGCTGAGGGAAAACAGCTGGCAGCATCTGTTCTGGATCAAACAGGGTGACAGCATTAATGAAGAGATTCTGGTGTCCTCGTCTGCTTGTTTCCAAACCCGCTCTTTGAATGATAAACTCCAAAGAATTAAAATTACTTGTGTATGCCCTCCAAACATGCTTTCATCATTTGTGTAGCAAAGCCACATTCATTTCATTGCTGGGGGAGTTCCCTAGTTCCAGAAATGGGAGTGGATTTGACTATAATGGCAGTTAAGGTTTCCAGTAGTGAACCATCTCCAGTGTCCATACACTGAATGTATTCTTCAAAGTAATGACATCAAGACAAAAAAGGAAGATAAAGGCTTGGACTCATTATGTTTGACAGAGCATATACAGTACTTATGCAGAGATTGAAATGATCATAACTAAGCTCATAGAAAATTGCAAACACGAAAAGGTTGTATGAAAAGATGCATAAATCAAATTTATGAAGTAATTTTAATGCACTTTTTTGACGTAAATTCTTTTAGATGATTCATTGGCCACGTTCCGGTGTGTATCTTTTTTGATGGTAAGAATGATGATGATTTAGAGCATCAGATACTAGTGAAAACTTCTCCACTTCTCAAAAAAAAAAAAAAAAAAAAAATTCAAATCCAAGCCTTGAGGCAAAAATCTTAAAAATAGACATATTTTGGTATGAAACCATTGACACAAATTAAACTAATAGGTTTTATCTAAACCATCTGGTGGAGGAAAAGCATTAAAATGTAAAGTCACATATTGAAGCACCAGAGACTTCTCTGAGTGCTATACATTAAAAAAAAATAAAAAAAAGGAAAACTGTATATTTCCTTCATTTATTTAAGGCCTTGCTCCCCTGAGTCCAAGCTTTAACTGATCGGCTTTACTTCAGCAACCAATGCATTCCTGCTTGTCTTCACATGAATGTTGCACTACCAAAAATGTAGATTGAATTAATTTCAGAAAAGTGATCGGTGGGTTAGGACTTACCTCTTGCTTGGCAGTTTTTTTTTTTCTTTCTCTTAAGTAAACATCCACAGGAAAGTCAGATACAAATGACATTCACTTTTGCTTTTTTTTGCACATGAAAAACCAGACTGTGAAACCCAAGCTCAAAATAGTACACTTTACTGTAGCATATGGGTTGTATAACAGGAAGCTACCAACAAAGACTTTCTCACTCCCTTTCTCAAACTGAGGCTGAGTAACCATAATCTGCTTTCTTTTCATGGATTTCTTTCTGTCTATCATCTGTGTAGGGATGTTGTATAAAACAGGCTAGTGTAGGTTGGAAGGAATCCCTTGAGGTTTTCTGGTCCATGCCATCCCCACAGTGAAAGGCCATGCAACTTAAGCTGTTCAGGGCTGTCCAGTTGAGTTTTGAATATTTCCAAGGATGGAAATCCCATAGCCCCTCTGGGCTCATATTTCAGTTTTTTATGTCCATCCTGGTGACTTTTTTCCCTTTCTTGCCAGGGTTGTTCTCTTTGAAGTTTGTGACTGCTGTCTTGTCCTTCACTGTGCATCTTCAGAACGACTTGGACTTTGTCTTCTTTATAAAGAAGATATGCCCACATGCTGGGCAGTTGCAGATCATAATAAGATATTTTCTTGGCTTTCTCTCCTTGAGAACTATCCAGACCTGGTACCCTCAGTATTACCTCCAGCCCCTAGCTTGCCCATTGGGAGGCCTCCACTGGACTCACTCCAGTATGTCAGTGTTCTTCATCTGCTGAGATCACCTTTCACAGAATCACAGAATCATTAAGATTAACAAAGACCTCTAAGATTATTTAGTCCAGTCATTCCCATTCCTTGCTCAGATTTCTCCCCAGTCCAAAGGTCCCACAGTAAGAAAAGACAGGATATCCTGATTCTGATTTTGATATCCCCTGAGAATGTAGAAATAGCCTTGAAAACCCATCTCCCATTTAGCACAGAAGCACAGCCTGCTGCCAGGATCTCTTTGTCTGGCTGCCTCCAGTGTGCTTGCATAGGGCAACTTCTGCTGGGGATTGAGCAGTAGGACAGTCCCATTCTGTCACAACACTTGACTTGTGGGTCCTACGAGTCTCCTCTGTGTGCACATACACAAATATATATACATGTAATTGTACTTTGAGAAATCTGATGAATAATGACAGGCAGGAAAAGGATTTGACCAGGTTCTAAGGCAAAATTCTGCAAAGAGAACGAGAGAGAAATAAAGGCCTTCAATAACAGCACAGTTAAAATAGTCTTCATGAGCTTTGAAATTTTAATGTAAATTCCAGCAACTTGAGACCAAAGATTACTTCCTCTTTTATTATTCTCAAGTTTTAAAAGTTACTTTACAGATAATTTTGAAAGCAGCACTGTTTGTGCACTTAAGAACAGAAAGTAGAAAAACTCAGAAGACCAACAAGGCCTGGAAACCTCCCTCTATTTATTATTCGTGAAATCTCCCCTGAATAAAGTTGTCCTCGTGGATCTGATTGCTGTTTCAGCTGTTGAATTTCAGTTGGGAATGAAGCCAAAGACTTTTTGCAAAACTCTTGGATCTTAGCCACTCTTCCACTAAATTACTCAGTGTGCTTGGGCACATCACTTACTCTTTTTAGTGTTCATCTCTTTAACACAACCACTAGCAGTGATGTGTATGGCAGAGGAGCAGGGAGGCTCAGTTCATTATTTCAGAACCCTGAGCAGAAGCGGAAGTAGGTATCAAAACATGAAGACTTACTCTACTAATTAGGGCATCAGAACGCCTAATCTGTTTGAAGTGATGGCATGCTCTTGAATGAACTTTGGAACTTCTTGTTTGTATTTAAGCAGTGCTAATACAGACAGCAGGAAATTTTTTTCTTGCATCTTCAGTGTTTAACAATACTCTGTGCTGATGACATAAACACAAACAGCATTTTGTTGTGCAGAAAGCAACCTGTGGGCTCAGTGCATGCAGAGGGTTTGCACTGCCACAATGTCTGCATTACCCTGTGCAGGTGAACAGCCCATTTGCCCCCGCTGAACGTGGAAAGACTCCAGGCTTTTCTACTTCTCTAGATTGACCCTAGATCTCAAAGTGTGAAAAGGCTGAGTATTTACTCAAGGTTTTTTTTTTTTTCCTTTTTTTTAAAATAAATAAATAAACAAATATCAGAACCACACAGGTTGTAATGCAAAACTTCTTAGAAAGCTGTTTTAAAGCAGACTCTGAAATGTGTGATTCTTGGAACCTTCAGAGGCTTCTGTATTACAAAACATGTTCCAGCCTGCTGTGAAACACAGAATATCCCCCACTCCCATGCTCAATTTAGCTAAAAAAAACCATTTTACAAATGCACCTATTCTTGATCCTATGTCTTATTCTTAAGGGGGTTGTGTGCGCAGTGTGCTACTTGGTAATTGCAGAGTTAAAAGGAAAATACTTTATTTTCCACTCTGAATTTTTCCCTGACCTAAATGCCCAGCCTCTGGACATGGCTCTGAGTGCTGGAGTCCTGCTGTGCACATCCACTATCTCCTGTCTGCATCCTGAGCACTCTGCCTGGAAAATGCTCATGTTCCAAGGGTTACTGGATTGCGATTGCTCTCTGCAAACAAAATTCACATCTGTTCTGACAACTTATTTCAGCCTGATGCGACTTGAAAAGGTCGAGATTAATCCCAGAAAATCAGCCTTCTATTGGAAAGGCCAAATCAACTTTAATTGTAACACATGGCTATTTGTATTGGCGTTTAGCTGCAGCCGCTTATCCTTCTTTCCATTGGTATTATTTGTTTTTGAACCAGCTCCTAAAGCCTACAGTGAAAGCCGAACCGTTTTAAGTAGCATAACAAAAACAATGGCTGACATCTTTCCTTTTACAGGTTTCTATTGACCCAGGATATTTTGTGTGCACGGCTTTTATGGCTTTTGTTTATCAGCAGTCTGGGAAGGAAAAAAAAAAAAAAAAAGAAAAATAACAGAAGAAAACATTGGCTCATTTTGCAAGCATTAATGGTGCCTACTGTACTGCACGCATCCTCCACCTGCCTCTGCTCTCTGCACTGCAGCCTGCTGAGCATCTGGGGAAGAACTGCTCAAAACCCTTTTGCAGTACTGGGGGACCTTGGTGGCAGGTACTGGGGTGACAGATCCCCTCGCTGTCGTTTTGGGATTCACAGTCCCCTGACTCCACACGTGGGCCTGTGGGGCGCAGCACCCGCTGCCTCCTGTGGGCTGCTATCGGCCCCGCCATCTTGCTGAGAGCAGACATCTGAGCTTTCAGGGCCCCTGAATAGTGACAGGATGGGAGAGACTCATTTGGCAATGCTTTGCTCGTGCTGTTTGGCCTGAAGAAAGATACTCAAAGTGGTAAGATTGTTTAGCAACAGCTGGCAAGCACCCGGGTGTGAGCCTGATTTCAGACATGACAGGCACTTACAGGAATGTTGCCAGATACAGCTGTTTAAAAGCCTTAATAAACAGCAAGTCAATACTAATCTTTGCCAAATTAATCTTTTCCTTGACAGCCCATCAGAGCAATTATGCTCAGACTCGCTGTAAACACGCAATTGTCAGAGGGTAGGGATCTTCTCCACAGCACTTGTGGTTTTTTTTGCAGAGGTTGTTTTCAAAATAGAAAGGTTTCCTTCTCCTTTCCCCTTCCTCTCTTTCTTTTCCTCTTGTGTTTTATTTTCTACCCAATTACATGTTTGCCAGCTTGGTATTAGCCTGAGTGAAATTTCTTTGTAAAGTGTCTATCGCAGCAAGCCCTTAATAGAATGTGAAATGATGACACTGGCAGGATCCATGCAGATGCACATTTGCTAGTAGGTTTCTCTAATTAGGCAGTAACTGTGACAGATTCTGAAATGTTACAAGTCATTGTTCTCACTTGTCCCCTTGCCGGTGGAATAGGAACTACATTTGAGTTGTGATTTAATGCACTACTGGGTAATAATAAAATACATGACTTTGCAAAGGAAAGCAAGTGCTGTCGGGGAGACCTGACTCGAAGCATGACTCATGTTCTCTGAGGTGCTGAGTACCTCCTGCAGCACTGCCATACCTTAATGCATGCTAAATAAGGCTTTATTTAAAAAAGTAAGAATACTTGAGGACACCAAATAAATAACTAACCAAGTAACGGCTGTTTATCTATTTCAATAGCTCTGTATCAATGGGAGTTCTGGGGAGTAGCTCCTGTATGGGCTCCATGCAGCAATTTCAGCTATTCTCCCACTGCGTGTGAAGCAAGGGTTTAACTACTCAATTTCCCCAGTGCATGGAATGAACTCTGTGCCATGTTTACAGGATCAGGTAGCAAATAGGCAGATGCAATTGTGGAGGTGGTAGCTGAGGCTGAGATGAAGTCTCAGAAGGCTAAGGAAGGTACTAAGCTCATGTTCTGCCTTCCAGTAATGAGCTGTTTTACTGTAGGCTTCCTGCTTACAGAGGAGCCTTGCAGGGAATATTTGGCAGATTAGCCACTGGAATCAGGATAGTGCTTGGTGAGATAGAGAAGCAGACACAAACACACAAATACATTGCTACACTGCGAATGGCTGAGGCCATCCACAAATACATTAATTGCTTACTGCCCATGGAGGAATGGAGGGAAGTCCTTTTGGAGACTTCCTTTGGTCGGGGGGATCAGCTGGTTGAGATGCTTGATGCTCTGTGAGCTGAGTAAGAGACCAAGGCGGGTGCCACCAGAACAGACACCCTGAGAGAAGGAGTAAACTCAGAGCTCTTTTCTGTCTCAAAACCTCTGCTTAGCTTGGTGCAAACAGACAGGCTTTCAATCTTCTGGAGCACCTACTTTGCTAACGTTGCATTTCTTCTTCCACTTTGTAAAAACCGTCAGAAAAGAAATACAAGTTTCAGTTAATAGCAGACATTCTTTCTTTTGGTTCCTATTATTTTGACAGATGTCTTTATTGTATTTATTTGCCATTACTGTGTTTCTTCAATGCGTAGGTTATTTTATTCCCATGCCTCCATGTTACTGTCTTTATGATAGAAGGTGACTTACAACTGTGACTTCAGTACATGTTACTGCAATGCCTAAGCCCCAGTGCTTCATCATAGGGTAGGGTACATCTTCACCAACTCCAATGGGGTTTCACCTAATTACAGAAGAACCTCAACTTTTGGGATTCCACTTACCAACCACTTTTATCTGTCAATAAGCAGATGAAAACAAACAGCACTTTGCCCTTGACTAGCAACCATTGTTTTTTCCCAAGTTCTGACACGAAGAACTGACATGCATGCATAAAAGTTGGAGCTTCCCTTTGGAACAAAGTGCCTTATGGTACAACCCAGGCCAAAACAATCATTTTTATTTGGTGAGGTATTGGAATGGACTGCCTAGGGCGGCGATGGAATCACCTACCATCCCTGGAGGTCTTCAAGGAAAGAGTGGGTGTTGCACTGACTGACATGGTCTAGAGCAGTCACAGGCATGGGTTGGAGGTTGGACTAGATGATCATAGTCATCTTTCCAACCTTAACAATTCTATGATTTTATACCAGCTTACCTGTCCCATTCCAACAGAGCCCAGGCACAGAACTGCACACAGGTCCCAGGATCTGCACTGTGCTGAGCAGTAAATACATGGCAGGTTAAATTCTTAAAGACCAAGAGACACCAACTAGCAAGAGGTTCGTACAGAATAAGTATTTTATTCATGATGTAATTTTTTTTTATTTATTTACATTAAAGTTTTCTTGTATTTTGAACTCTGCTTGGATATCGAAATTAACAACTTTATGTGACTGTGCACCTGCTCTAAAAGAAATGGAGATAACACAGTTCTTTTCTGTAAAAGAAAAAAGAAAACTGCCTGTCAAAATCAAAGCTGATTTTTCTCATTCCCAGTAATTATTTTCTCACTTTCAAATTAATATGAGTGGAAAATGTAGTTTGCTATAATATAATAAATAGAAGACATTGGGTAATTAGTAGTGCTGGTATATTTCTAAAGTACTAAACAGACAAACAATAAACTGTGAATTTAATCACAAGTTCTTATACAGTTTAAAGACAGGAAAATTAGAGCTCTCAGCTACAGTCATTTGAGTAATCAAATCTGATCTGCATTATTTATTAGTTATTACATGCCAAGTGATTCCAACTGTACATTGCCTGAAATCACTCCAAAGCAAACATACCTTTGTTTCTGTTTTCCTTGTTTATTTGTTTATTTATTTATTTATTTTTTAAATCAACGGCATTGCATAATTCATATTAATTCTGAGTTGCTTTCTTCATTTCCTGTGGACAACACAAATCAGCAATATTCTCTATTACTTGGACAGGCATCCAGCATCATCCAGAAAATCATTTTGAAATCTCTCCCTGATCAAAAGCATTGACAAGATACCTACTTTTGGATTTTTTTTTTTTAAATCCCTTTCCCTGTGGCTATTTAACTTACTTTTCACTTTAGAATTTATCTGTGATACGCTCCTAAAAACACTGTAGGAACTTTTCCCTGTATAATAAAATGGCTGAAGAAGCATACTGGGTAATATTTCTGTTGGTAACACTTTTATTCCACTTGACTAATTAATCCAAACTGATGAAGTTTGAAGAAGCAGCATTATGCAGCTTTATACGGTTAGTTTTCTTGGATCAGTCCTTAGTTTTGGGTGACTTCTTGCTACAACACTTTAAAAAGGGAATTACTTAAAATACCATTGTTTATTTTCTTTCCTTAGCAACCAAAGAAATACAGAAATAAGTATTGGTTACCTTCATTTTCTGCCAGTAAAGCAGGTTTGGCGTTATATATGTCACTGTAAAAACTAAATAAAGTATTCACATCAATTGTGAACGATTTGTGCCAGCAAAAGTTAAAGCATCAAAGAAACCTCTTTAAAATGCTAACAAATTTACTTACAAACACCTATATTTATTATTTCATAAATAGGCGCAACAGGTTCCATAAAAAAAAGATTAAATACAGACACAGTATGAAGAAACAATACATAGCCATATGTAAAGGTTATAATTTAGCTGTCTCCAATCTGTTTCTGCATCTAATAAAATATCAGGTAAGCATTTGGCAGTTTTATACATAAAAGGACTTAAATGACATTTACTAACCAGTACACATAAAGTGATTTTCTTTTTAAAAAAGAAGCGTTTTTAGGCAGTACAAAATAAATGTGTTTGCTCTTTATCAACACTGGTTTCCGTCTTGTTTTTATGTTTATTTCAAGAGACACAGCCAATATTTCAATTAATATTATTTGGGAATATTTTACTTTTTTTTTTTTTCCTCCAAATAGTTTGAAAATATAGAACTATTAGTCAGTTGTTTAAAAATGAAGTAAAAATATGAATGTTTGCCAATTTAACCCTTTTTGTGAAATCCATAAACTGGAATGAGCCAGTTTCAATTACAGTTAGCTACAAAAACATTCACATTTTATACTCTAGGAGAGTGTAACATAGATGCTATTTACAAACTTGCTATGACTGCTACATCAAGCCATTTAAAAAGTCTTTAGTAGTTTCATATAAACACCCATTATGAAAAAACAATGGAAAATCCAGGACTTTTATCCGAGACATCTACAGTTGCTAAGGCAGTTACTATCGCAGCACTTCACAGCAAAAACCAACATAAAATCTGAATGGTCCAAGTTTCCTTCAGGGAAGAAGAAAAGCAATGTCCGTTACAGAATCTCAGGGTGGGGGTGGAGAGCAGAAAGAAAGAATGAAAAACAAAATGGGGGGAGGGAAAGAAAAAGAAAGAAGCAAGACTATTTTTCCAGAGTGGGTGACCCACAAGCTCAGATAGTCCTAAGTGCTTAGCAACTTGTATTTTGTAATAAAATGCAGAACTGCCTTGACTGCATAAAGCAATCCATGATGAAAAGACTTCCCTGCATTCCTCAGTGGAAAGGAGAGGTGTTTCAGATTTTCAGGTAAGGTAGAGTGCTTTGTCCCTCTGCATGCCCCTGTTCAAAGAGAAAAAGAGCAAATCTGATTTTTAAATTTGTCAAATTTTTAGTTATGTTCTGCGCCCCCAAAAAACATAACCCTACTATGTCATTAATTCCAAGCACATCACTGGAGGACAGCCGTATTACCATGGTAATAGTAATAAAAAAATGTTTTTTAAATGGCTCCCAGCCAGCTCATGTCACATCCCTGGAGGCACTCAGGGTCAGTCTGGATGGGGCTCTGAGCAACCTGATGTAGCTGTAGGGTGTCCCTGTTCATTGCAGTGGAGTTGGATCAGCTGACCTTTAGAGGTCCCTTCCAACTCAAATGACCCTATGATTCTACAGATCTATATATTAGTCCTGGAGTAACCAAAATGTGGTATGTTGGCAGCTTCAGGTAAGCGTGGGCAAGGGAGCACCAGATGGTTCTGGTGGAGCTCAACACAACTAGTTTTTTTCTGGCTCTATGGGAGATCTCCCATAAATGCACACTTTCACAGTTTGTTCTTGACAGGGTTCAGTTTCAGCTGAAACATACCAACTCAGAGCAAAAAGGAACCATTTACTAACTTATAATAATAGCCTGTACAAGTCAGAAGAAAATATATCATTTAAAGTAGAACTAACAGGGCTTGGTTCACAGTGCAGAGATTTTCTGGGTGAGAGTTCTACTCTTCATCTCCAGCTTGGTTGCCAAAACCCAGACACCAGTTCTTCTTCTAAACCTCTGCAGCTTACTTGGTTTGGAGTCCAAGATTAGCATAGAGCATATAATGCACTGGCAAAGCCAAGTTAGGCTAAGTCCATGCACAGACTTACAGACACAAATCTATATAGTGTATATACAGTCTTCCCAGAGCAAGTTTGTGCTGATTGGAGTTATGCCTGGTGGACACTTAGAGAACACTGCTGGCAATGATCTGACATTGCTTTTTCCAGAAGAGACCAGGAATCAAAACTAGAGGTGGTTATGGACCATTTGTATGGCTCCTGCAAAAGTCTGCAGCACAGATCAACACAATCAGGTGGTACAGCACACAGGTGAGACCATTCTGCTGAATAAGTGGGCAAGCCATGAGGCAAAAGCAAAAAATGTAGGGCAGAGAAAGTGAATCCATTGAGCACACTAGTTGAAATCTGCCCCAGCGTCAACAGTTTTAGTCCAAACATTTTTTGGATGTGGTAACGAGAAAAAGATTTTTCTTTGGTTTAGTTTGTGTTCCAGAAATACTTTAAAACAACAATAACAAAACTGAGTCTGAGTAAATGTAATGGGTGAAAGCAGTCTTTAGTTCTACCTTGTGCTTGGTTGCCTGGGCTGGATTTGACCCTTTGGTAGCAGCCAAGAGCTTTTATCTGACTTTGCCTTGGTTGTTCATGCCAAGGTCAAGGAGAGTTCAGGCTGGTGAACGTGTTCCCAAGGCATAACATCAGTTATTTAAAACTCAAAAGATATTTTTTGTTCAGGCTCTTAGAAGATTCCAGGAAGCTCCTGAAACAGCAGTATGACTCCATAAAACTACACAAGAAGAGGTTCTGAAGGGGCTTTTAACCTCCTGAGAAGGGCACAGAGCTCCTACATGTATGATATTTTGTTCCTGGTAAAGTTCACGTGATCTTATTTCTTTCCATGTGACTTGTATCCCTACACATCACCCATCTGTCTCCCTGACATGGGTTTCCATGACCCAAACCAGTTATTTTCACTGATGGCAATGCAATATTTGGAGAAAACAGTTTACTACATTTGCCTCTTAAGTAGGAAGCAGTGATCCTACTACTTCTTTTTTACTCTTTTTCCCTAAGACCTCAGTTCGGTTTTTCTAATGAATGGGAACTGTCAAAGACCAAAACTTATGTATTGCAACAAGGTGACAAAAATCTCTAATAAATGTATGTATTGAAAACTTATTCTCCCATAGCAGTCCAACTGCTGAATAAAAACAGTGTCATCACAGACATACTTCTGAAATACTGAAGGGAAACAGGCAACAAAGCTGTTTTCAAACTCAGATACTCATGTCATGAATACGGCTAGACACAAGGTGGCATTCACTGGCTGCTTACCCGTTACTGCAGTAGTCATTATTCCAGTCCACAGTCTGTGCTGGAGGATTTCTGCACCCTGAACGAACATACTCCATTGCTTGGGTAACAACTTGTGCAGCTGTTGATGTTGGATTGATGATATTCTGATAATCAGGCTGAAGAGTAAATCCCTAGAAGAGAAATCATGCATGGAAATCATGCAACAGGTTGTGTGTATTAAACAAAAAAAGTAAGATAGGTACTCCAAAATTGTAGAAGCTCTCCTTTCCAGGTGTACTTCAAGTTCTCAGGGTTGAAATAGTGAAAATGTGTAGGTGCTTTCTAAGTTTTAAACTCTTCGGTTTGAGAAATAAATGGCATGAAAACAGTATTACCTTTTACACTGTCACAGAGTGGAACTAAAAGGGACAGAAGAGAAACAACTCATGACCAAGAGAACAACTCAATCAACACTGGGGCATAAGGGTCTGCTTGTGCCCTAGAGGATCCATTCAGATTGGCTGTAAGGACACAAACTAGTTGTTAATTCCCAAAATATGCAACAGAATCTTTTTGAAGGGCGTAGGCAGCAGGTGGCTGACTGTTTTATTAGACTACACCTATTCACATATTGTTCTCAACCCTCTTTTTCTTCATTCAGTCACAAAGAGACCATCTGCTGCTTCTTTTATTTGTACTTCTCTCTCAACTAAACAGAAATTCAGCCAAAGCTTTTTAACAGTTGTTAGACTACTGTAGTAAAAGTAGCACAGAATAACTTGCTTTCTGAAACCAAGAAGATGAGAAAAAAGTGGAAGTTACAATGAGAAATTTAACTCACTCCTTAAAATATCTGTCATTTTAAAAGTCAAGATTTTTCTCTTTTGATATATTAGACTATATCATTTTAAATATTCTGTTTTGAAACCAGGAGGGTGATTGAAATTTCAAGACTAGTAAGAACTGCCTTAGTGTACCTGGGTTGCTGTATATAAATGTACATCATATTCCTATAAGGTCAGAACTACATTAGATAAAGTATGTGAATGTTGTACAAAAGCAACTGATGAAAAAAAAACCAGCAAAAACTAACCTCCTTCCTGAGGCAGTGGCACACAATTCCCAGGCAAGTAAGTGTGATATGCAGCTGCTAAATCAGAGACTGAACTTGATCCAGAATACTTTGAAAATCCACTTCTGTCCAAAGTCCACATATAGGGCAGACAGGATTAAAGCTCATAGCTTTCAGTTTAAAAATACAGTGGTTTAGGTATAACTTCTTAAGATAGGAATTCTGGGGAGCTGTTTTCTGATTCAGGTTAGCTTAGCCACGCTACCTTTTATACAAGATGAATGAGTATTCTCATTTGACACCTGCTCCCCTCCCTCTTCCAGAATGAGCTTCCTTCAAATATAAAATGTCCCTTCCTTCTTCACATCTTCCCTTCATGTTGACATCTCCTTACTCTGCTCATCCTGACCACAGATTTTAGCCAAGGGTACAAATTAATCATAGAACTATAGAATATCCCAGCTTGGAGGACTCACGAGGATCGTCGAGTCCAGCTCCCACCTCCACAAAGGACCACTCAAACTCAAACCTGGGAGCATTGACCAAACTCCTCTTGAACTTTGGCAGCTTGGGGCTGTGACTGCTGCCCTGGCAACCCTGTTTGACTTTCATCACTACTTTCATCTGTAGTCTCTTCCATGTGGAGAAGGGACTCACACCTCATGTCTTAAATGCTCTAGAAAGCATCACTTTATCCTTGATGAGCCAAGAAACAGATCGTTAGTAGTGAGCAAGTTCAGGAACTGATTTCAACATCTAGTTGTAGTGTAACTTATATACCGCCTTGCTAATAAGATAAAATAAAATCCACTGCTCACAACTGTAATGCCATCAGGCTGCACATCAGGCTGCATAAACAACCCCATGCCTGCAACTAATCCAAAGGAAACTGTAATTGAGCAGACTTCCCAATGACTTTAATTGGAGTTTTGTGTAATTACAAGGCAGAAAAATTGGTTTTGTATATCACTGTCATAGTTTTTATACAAAACATTGCCCATAAGGCCTTTCTAATTTAGCTGTAAGAGGAAACTAACCACAGAAACATGGTCTGCCCTCAGGCACTTGGGTTTACCTTAGGTAGCAAAGTCCCCGAGCGATCTCTTATCATTCTTCATGAAACAATCGTGTATGAGAACAACACTGAATGGGACTAGCAGCTGAGCAGCACTGCAGAGCAGACCCTGAGGCTCATGCTGCAAGAATGAAGTTCTTTAAGTGAGAACATAGGTTCCATTTCTTCTGGTCTTAGGACAAACAATCAGCTTAGATGTGGGAAGACAGCCCTCTGGTTAAAATGCCAGTGTGCTCGGTTGCACTTAGACTGGACTGACATGGACTGAATACTGCTGAGGTACCCCAGCACCATGGAGCACTGAGCACCATGGGGGACCACCAGCAACAGAGCTAAGGGTGCAGACGTTGGACCTGAACTCAGTATGAAAGACCAATCATGTAGGAGTATGCTTAAAATGTAAACAATAATTAAGATTTTTCATCAGCAGAAAAAGCTCTGAAACAGTGCATTTGTACAAGACGGGGAGCCAGCCTTATTCCAGGCTCATAGTAAATATTTGTATATGATTTATGTAAGCCCTTAACAATGATGAAATAAAAAGTGCTCAGAAAACGAGTGCTTCGAGGTCTAATTAAACAATGCTGAATGTTTTTGCATTGTAATGCTCAAGAGAAAATCACCAACTGTTTTGCAACATGCCTAGAATTTTAAATTTCATTTTCTTGTTCCAGATTGAAATAAAAATAGGGAACTTGATAAAGATTAATTCGATGTCAGGAGGGACATTTGCTCTTTAATTAGATTTCTGTAGCCCTAGCAGTTTCGCTGTGCCACTGTAGCAAGTACTAAAAAGCCTGCAGCAGAACTAAACAGTGATCCTCATCTCCACACTTTACTGGGAACTAATTTCATTTCCTGCCTGTCTGGAGAGGTATTTTCAACAGGCATCAATGTTTTTGTCTTCACAACTGATTTATTCATCAATCTCAATGTGATATTTTAAACCTTTAAATTACATCCAAATCCTAAAGCATCTGTTTATTACACAAGGAAATTGAAAATCTGTCTGTGTGATATCATACAAAGATTTTTCCTTAAGGTTATAAAGGAAGTTGACAGATATTAATGATTTTTTTTTCTCTTGACCTCATTCGAAGACAAAGTATAACAAAAAAAGAGGAAGAAATCTGGACAAATACAGCAGGTTCCTGAGTTTACTGTATACAATATATACCAGAAAAAATGAGACTATTATTTTTGGCAGGCTATGCAATCACCTTGCTGTATACATTTATTTTCTAAAAGAAAAGAAACACCCTGAACTAGATTGAAATGAGTTATTATTTATAAAAATAAAAAAAATAAAATGTGACATACATTAATCTTCTGCCTCTTTCTTATGCAGACACTTGCAACCATGGTTACTAGACATTAAGAATAAAGTTTTCCTTGCTCTACCCATGAACTAAAGCAGGACAGAGACTGTAATGGGACTCGCCATACCACACTGCATGGGTGAAAGATTTTACATAAGGAAGGAAAGCTTCCAGTAGGGGAACTAAAAAGTGTTCCTTATGGACTGAGGCTTTGTGGGATGGACTGAATCCTCGGTCTCATCCCTCTCCACACAGAACAGCACAGTACATCTGGATGGAGAATAGGGTATGCTCAGAAAGAAGCATGAATGTTTACTTGTGTAGGAAAAGGAAAGAACGACATTTCAAAGAAAACAGGATGCAGCTACAGATGCTGCTTTAGTCTGAAATTTGGAGAAATCATGTGATTTGAATGACAACAGTGGATTCTTGTTACTTAATCCAAAGTAAGTAACAAGTAAACATCTTGTCATATCTACAAAACATTTATAAGGTACTGGTATGAGCATCTAATGCAGAAATATATCCCTGTGTTCTAATATACTAGGATTCTTTCAATGTGTCTAAGGAGTATGAAAGAAAAACTGTTGCACAATGGATTTGCCTTTAGCAAAGAAGAACTTTCACACAGCTCCTTGTAATAATATTTAATAAAAATGGAGCATATTCTAGAATTAGAAGTTAAATATGCTCAATATCAGGATCTAATTTCAATCTAAGTATGAGAATAGGACTAAAAGGTCAATTTTTACATTGTAAAGGTTCAGCACTGTAAATGAGTACCCCAAAAGTCTGCAGTAGTCTCCATGTAATTTAATTATTTCATTAGCTGTTTTGGGATGGAATGAATAGAGAAAAAGAGCTACAAAAATTATTTAGATAAAATATAGGACTATTTAAAAGAAACTAAAAAAAATACGGCTAAGCTTATGGACAACAAATTAATGCATAAAGTTTACTTTGTCTTGTGCATTTTAGAAGAATTTGGATTCACTGCATCAGCCGCATACTCTGCAGAATTAACTGATTTTAAAATAACAGAAACTGTGCAGTGACTGAACTTCTGCAGTTTTTGTGGAACCCTTGAGGAAGCCCTCCAGCTGGCAGCCTCTCCTGATTTGGCAGCTGTACACGTGCAGATGAGGGCTGCTGGAAGGGGTGAGAATGGGCTGTTCCCTGCAGAGTTGATGGAGATCAGCTCCTTGTCCTCCCAGCAGTGAGGGCAGAGCTCACTCCCCAGGCCAGTATTTCTTGTCAGTCCCTCCTCAAAGCAGCACACAGAAGAAGAGTTTGTGGATTTCATGCATTGTTGTTTTGGAGAGCTGTGTCCTTGCCTTCCAGGACTGCATTCTGCATCTGTACGTGATTTTCCTTGGAGCTGGCAGTTCTGCACACATGCTACAAACAGGTCTTCAATAAGAAACTATATTTTTCCTGGAGAAAACAAGTAACCGAACCTCCCACAGCCACCAAGAGAAAGCAGAGATCTGTAGAAGCAAAGAATCATGGAATATACCAAGCTGGAAGGAACTCATAAGGATCATCCAACCTCTGGCTCTACACAGGACCATCCGAAAACCAGACCATATTTCTGCCACTGCCATCGACCCTTACTCTAGTAAGCCACTAACTATTTCAAAGATGGAGGTTAGAAAAAACATATATATCCCACCACTGTGGGAATTGCGGCTGCTGCCTCTAAGATTCCTAAAGTTCAACTGCTGTTCTGCAAAGTGTGTCTGTGAACACTTCCAGGAGAAAACTGCTAGCAAGCTGTTGACATTTCACCCTTCTCCTGCCTATTAAACTTCACGCTGCAGTATGGCATGGGAAAATTTACCCTGCTGCTTTTTCAGGTATATTCATCTGCTTGGCAAGGGCAGTGGTGTTTCTGAAAGGAAAAATGTCTCTTGTTGAACATTGTGCTGTAGGGAGTGGGATGCTAATTAGTTTCTTGTTGCTCACATAAGTTGGATGGCTGCTGGAGCCTTTGGAAAAGGCTTGGGGTAACCACACCTTTGTCTTACGAGGAGCTGCTGAGGGAACTGAGATTGTTCAGTCCAGAGAAGAGGCTCAGGAGAGAACTTATTGTTTGACTGCCTGAAAGGAGATTGTGGTGAGATGGAGGTCAGCCTCTTCTTCCAGATTATAGGGATAGGATGAGAGGGAATGGCCTGAAGTTGTGTCAGGGGAGGTTCAGGTTGGATAGTAGGAAGAATTTCTTCTCAGAGTGGTAATGCATTGGAACATGTTGCCCAGGGAGCTGGTGGATTCAGTGTTCCTGGAGCTGTTTAAAGAAAGGGTAAGGGTATATGTAGTACTTAGGGACATGGTTTAGTGGGCAATGTTGCTGGTAGATGGACAGTTGGACTAGATGATAGTAGAGGTGTTTTCCAACCAAAATACTTTATGACTCTGTGATTCTTCACTATAGAGGATACCAAGCAGCTGAGGGAATAGGAACTGAAAGAACATTGCATTACATGAAACTATCACTTCGGCTTTGTCAGGCTACATATTCTCCCATTCTTCTTTGTTGTCTTTTTAAGAAATAGAGGAGCCTAAGTTGTGTTACTGGGACAACAGCCTCACACTGGGTCTTCCCCTCTCCTTGCCACGGACTGGCCATGCAGAGTAGGGCTACGCCTGCTTTTTGTTCATTGCTGCTGACCCTGTACTGTTGTCATCATGCTGGGGCTAATTTGGAGAGCTTGCTTGTCTTTTCCATTATCTTTCTGCATTGTTTACATGCTCTGTCATCAGCAGAGTGTTTGCTCAATTTCAAGCAGAGTGGAGATGTGAAGTTCTTGGCATTTGAGTCCAAAGGAGGCCATTACTTTCAACTTATAATTTCTTGTCTTTAGTACCCTAACGCAATACAAATTCATGGTTACAATGTTTTTTTACTATTTCTTGACTAGAAAGTCATGCCTGAGAAACTAGAAAGGGTGTCATCATTGCAACATGAGGGAAATTATAGTGATGGTAATGCACCTCATGCTTTAAAATTTAACATAGCTTTTGCTTTGTCTTTGGCAGCATCATTCTTTAAAGGATCTGGATTCTATATTAAACTCAATTTATCAACAGTGTAAACTGTTTTATGTCCCTCCTGAAATAAAATAATATGAGACACATAGTACAAATATTCTAAAGTGAAATTACATAGATTTTCCAGAGCTCAAAAGTGTAGTACCATAAAACAGAGGCAGGGCCATAAGATATATAAACTGACATATAAACTACAGATTCATAGTGCTTAAGATAAATGTAATTAAGATTGCCAGTGTGACATTTCAGCAGGTAATAAGCACCTTTCACCTTGAGTGAAGCACAAAAATATCTCACTGTGGATTCTTCGTTATAAGGATCAGACTTTCTGACTAAGCATTATCAGTCAGCCAAAATATTATAGCTAGCCTTTCATGAATTTAACAGTGGGAAGCAGGAACACAGAGGTACAGTATTTCTCACTTCACTGTACTTGCACTTAGTAAAGCAAAATGTAGCATAGAGTAGGTCTACAAATTTACTTCATACACCTGTTTTCTACAACTATTGTCTTGTGTTCTCTCTCAAGATAAGCGTAACTCAGTTGCAAACAGCAGATTTCACAGATGAGTGAAAGTCCTCTCAAACAACTGACATACACACCATATGCTATAAGCATGCAACTTGGTAAAGTACAGCATCAGAAGATTCATATTATCTTTTTTGTGGTATAAAATGATTTGGAATAACTCCAAAATGTTTGAATTCATATAATTATGATGATGTGTTCTGTGTGTATATATAACCCTTAAGAGTATCTAATATCTGCATTACGTCTTTCACTAGTCATTACTGTACTATTCAAACAATAATTAAGGACAGATTTTTAATTATGTTCTGTAAATTGTGCCTACTGGCTATTCTGGGGAAGACACAGAATCATAGAATGGCTTAGGTTGAAGGGGACCAGAAAGATCATCTAGTTCCAACCCTTTACCACAGGCAGGGCTACCACCCACCAGTTCAGGCTGCCCAGCCAACCTGGCCTTGAATGTCTTCAGGGATGGGGAATCTAAGTCTTTCTGGGTAGCCTGTGTATGTGCCTTACCATGCTCTGAGCAAATAATTTCTTCTTAACATCTAATCTAAATCTCTTCTCTTTTAGTTTTAAGCCATTCCTCTTGTACTCTCTATTAGACCATGTAAAAAGATGGCCCCTCTCCTGTCTGTAAGCTCCCTTCAAGTACTGGAAGGCCACAATGAGATCTCTCCAGAGATCTCTCTTCTCCAGGCTGAATAAGTCCAACTCCTGCAGCCTGTCTTCATAGGATGGATGCTCCAGCCCTCTGATCACCTTTGTAACCCTTCTCCAGACTCCACATTGGTCCTGTTCTGGAGGCCTCAGGCTCTTACTCATGATCATTTAATTTATCACGTGTAACACAACCTGTGCTGCTTTGAAGTCCGACTGTTACAAGTCACATTCAGCAAAAGATACATACTACATAAAAGGTACATACTACAATAACGTGTGCACATTTTCTAGGTATACCTGCCCTTTGTTTGCAAGATGTTTTCCATAAGTCTTAACATTTCATTTTTATTTCAATATAATTTTAGATTTGCAGATGGATCCATACTCTTTACTCATTTAGAGGATGTCACCTGAATTTGGTCAGGGAGACACAAACTTGATGAATGTCATTGCTAGCAGAAAGCAGTTCAACTGATGCTTCCCATCACCTAAATAAACTCAATAATTTCCTCTCATCTGTGAAAGACCAAACCCTCAGACTGCAAAACCACAGTTCTGGAACTCTGCAGAAGTACAGCTCCCCAGTTCCCCAGACAGCTGAAAAATTCAAACTTACTTGCTGCATTGTAGGTGAATGTAAAGCAGACTGGACCTGCATCGGTAGCTGGTTTCCAATGGACTGCTGCATTGAAATTGGCTGGTGTTGCTGGATGTTGAGATGCTGGTGCAGAGGAGGGCTGATCTGAAGTGGTGGTGGTGGGGACACAGCCATGTTTGCTATGGAAACAGTCACTGGCATTTGGTTGTTGGGTTTGGGTGCTATGTTCCTGGGGATATTGGCATGCATAGCAGTGATGTGAGGATTCATTCCTGGTTGTTGGTGGTAGTGGGAGCTGAGGTACAGTGCAGAGTGAGTCTGGGCAGACCCATGAAACACTGACTGCTTTGAATTCATCATCTGAGGCTGCGGGGAGGCTTTGACATCAACAGGCTCACTGTAGCTCTGGTGGGGAAAAAGGAGAAACAGACAATATTTAGAAGCCACAAAATGCTGCTGTTCACCTACCTACAGCCTCGACTGTACAGATGGATCCTTGCACACCTCTCAATACTTTTTTGGAGTAAACTGAAGGAAAGGAGTATCTGCCAACATCAGTGTTCTGTAAATGCAGGATAGTGGAGAACTTTAGTTTCTAAAGAATCTCACCATAGGGAAAAACTTACCTGGACAATCAAAATGTCCCTGCCCTGGAGTTTGGCTATCATGCTAGACCAATGATGATTTTCCTTCAGCATCATGAAAAGAGAGGTTAGACCCCTGCTTCCTGATCTACCCTGACATTTTGCTTTTTCAAAACTTGGAACTGGCATCACTGACCTAATAAATTACATGACAAAGAAAACCAAGCCTGTCACATTTATTCACATGACATTCATTACTATTGTTCTCAGATTTGCTGGCCTAGTTGAAAACAGACTCAAGAGGGTGAGTACTGGCAAAAGTCTGCAGTGATCTCTGACATATGATTTCCCTGCACAGTACCTCATTTTCCTATCTGCAGGGATAAGAATTTCAGTGTCCTTTACCATAGGCATTGACAACTGCTAATACTGGTTTATCAGTGGACATATCACACTGTGAAGAGGCTCATGCAGTTGTTCTTCTGCACTGAATAAATGAACTAGTTGCTTTTATTGTGAAGTATTCTGTGCCAAGATGCTATCTAGACCTGTATGATGTATGTTTCATAAGTCATGCATGCAGAAAGAAAAGGAATAATATTACTTTTTAGCAAAACTTCCTCCATAAATTGGGTTCATAAAGTTCTTAAAATCCAGTTTTAACTGATGTCTATATAAATGTTAGACTTCTTTAGACAGAGGAAAACTATCTTACCACAGTTTGAAGAATATTGCATAGAATAATAGAAAATGCACAGTTTCAAAAATTTTATAGTCTATTCTGATTTTTTAAGGCTGGTAGTAATAAAAATTTTCCATTAATAGGTATGCATTTTATGAATACTCTTATTTTTAATACACACATATTGTTATATCTGATTTGCTCCCAATTCGTTGTTTTCCATACTCTAATTTTCTAACATCTTCTCACTGCTAACTCTGTGTGCTCAAATAAATGATGAGAAAATTTAAGAATTAACTCCCGGATACTTACTATGGGAATCATAATTTGCAGTTAAGCAAACTGGGATTAATAGCCAGTGAAAGGTGAAACATGCTGGACAAATAAAAAGCAGAAATGTCCCTTTGGAGAAAGAAGTCACTTTGTCAAAACAAGGGCTGAAAGATGCGTATATGCCCTTATTCAGTGACCTCCATGTCATGTTTGCTCAGTATACAAGTCAGAGTAAGTTTCACGTTACTCTCAGCATTCCAGGGTCAATGCAGTTGAAAAAAGCCTGTTTGTATTCTGAAGGATGTAGCACCACCAACAATCCCCCTGTACACACGTTACTGAAACTGGTTAATTACATGCGATAATAACGATGAAAAAGATAACTTCATTTTTCCTATGTAAAACTGCAGTTCCATTAGCAAAAAAAACCAACAAAAACACCCACTTATTTTATCCATCAATCTAAGGAAAATTAAATGTATACTGTAAAACGAATACAAATCTTTGCCTCTGTGGATCTGCCTGGCTCTGCTCACACGTTAGCGTACACATCTATGGTATGTATTATATGAATTTTCACAGTATTGTGATGAAGACAAAAAAAATCGCAGATAGTAAAAGATAAAACTTGAAAATTGGTACACAATCTGCCTTTTTATTATTATTATTATTATTATTAGTCCTAAAATACTAAGCTAACGTTCATGATGATATGAAAAGCACTTTTTCCCCCTCTCTTCCCACTTAAATTTGTATGACAATCTTGTAAGTGTGGGGACAGAACCTGGCCAAAATTTTAGAGCTTCCAAAAGTTAGCTAACCAGAGTTTTGGTCCGGACCCTCCCCTTCCTTGTGCTGGATTCTGCATATCACAGGAGATGCGTGCTGTCTTCTTTCTTGAGAAACTTGTTTTACTGAGTGCATCACTCCCTCGTGAAAACACTCTGCCTTTCCACAGTGTAGCTGGAGGACTGCCTGCTCTGAGCAGGGGCAACTTCTCCTATGGCTCCTAAGGTCAGCTTGGCTAAACTGTCTCTCCTGGTGAGGAGGTATCAAAAAGCCTTAGCAGCACTCTTTGTGACACACTGATATGTACTGTATGTACCTACGTTTCACTTGTGACTACAAATTTGCTGCCATACAGCTCTTTAACAAAGACACAGTGAACCAATTTCATTATCAGTACTGAGTTCACACATAAGTGATGATTACATGACTTATACCGATAAAATTACGTAAGAACTGGATAATTAGTAGTGCATAATAGTTGAAATCCCAAATTATGTTAAGGGGAATTGTACAGTCTCAGGCCAGAGATGAATAATATTTGCTTTACCTCTGAGAAGAGTATCTGCAAAGTGATCAGAGGGGCAGTTCCAGTTGTGTCAAGCTGTCAGTTAGCTTTCTGTGTATTTCACTATCTTCTGATCCAGAGGGAAGCACAACACTTTAGTTTCAGACCAAGTATTTTGCTGTTACTCAGATTGCTTTAAATCATATGTGATCTGACACCGAGTTGTCCAATGTTAGTCTAAAGCACATCAATATTATCAGTAACTGGGAATCTTGATAAATGAACCCATTATAGCTATTTTTCAGCATAGTGCACATTTAGCTTTTTCCAAGGCTGGGTCAGAAACCCCAGGTTTTGTAAGTTCATGGTATAAGCGCTGTCAAAAATTTAGATTTTGTTATATCGCTTTACTATCAAATATATCAGGAGGAATTCATAATGCATAAGCTACACTATTATTTCAGGCACAATTACTGCTTTTATATGTTTGAATAGGCATTGCATCTGTCCAGTACAGCATCATACAGACTTAGACAAGGGCAGCACTTTTATTATGGGCAAAGATAGGAAGTAAGAAAGAGGGAATGTAATAATCCAGTATGGGCTTTATGGGCTTCAAATACACAATCATGCTCCCTAACTTCGCAGGCTGATATTCAGTCCATTTGATCTTGCCTTATCCAAGAGGAAGAGCTGGGAAATCATTTTTAAAGGCCTTCTTCGGGCAATCTGCTTAAAGACAGCACAGACAAATTGCTTATTTAATTAGGTTGCTAGATACACTTATTTATAGATACATGTAGTTACTAATCAATACACACAGGCCATCAAATAAGTAGGTCTAATATTTCCTAGTTCTCACATTGTGTCTGTCTTCTACCGGACACGATGAAAAACTCTTTTATCACTACTGTCAGAATTATTTTTTGTAGACCCACCACTAGAGGGTGACAGAATATTATATTTAGTTAATAGTAGGAAGAGGTACACATACATTAATGACGATACTCAAGGACCTCAGACTAACTTCTCTTGACAGTTCTTTACACTCTTTGAGTGGCTTCTATATGTTCTTGAGGCCATCTCACAGGTTTGCTCTAGATCTTTCAAGTTCTTTATATGCTATATGTAGGGTTTCTTACGGTTCTGATTCTCTATCTAACATCACTTAATACCGTTGTCTAAATTAAAAAAAATAAAAAAATCGAAGCTGAAGGCAAGGTAGGTAGGCCAAGGCTATCGAACACTATAGAAAAAGTATGACTGCTTTGTCGGCACTACACAAAAATTTCTTTTTTACACAACAATCTATCATTTTATGGAAATCCACAGAAAAAGATGGAAGAACATTTTGAAAGCCCATCAGAAAGGGGATCGAAGTGAAGAGAAATCGGAAAAGGAAGGAAACGAAAGAAACACTGCTGTATATCTCATGGCAAATAATTTAATTATGTTAATTAAAAATACCGGCAAACAATTTTGTGGAAAGCCTTGGTGAGTAATCTTCAACCAGTAAAATAATTCTACTTGCACTGTAGTTTCAAAGAAATGTAAGATAATACAGATGAATTATATTAGTCACAGAAAGTCTTGAGTACTGACTGTATTACAAAAAGTGCAAAGTTCTATCCCACAGTTTTGACCAAAATTACACCCTCTCTTCCAATTAATTCTAGGGCAAAACAAACTTTTCCATCCACATTCTACTCTCCTACTGTGTGTCAAAATTCCATGTTTATATCTACCAAATGTAAGAGTTGAATTTGGTTAAGGGGTTAAATATTGCTCATTCAGTTGTGCTGTTCTTTCCTAAGGAGAGCTATGATGAGACTCGTGGTCCTTCTAATCGTAGACTGATTTTTTTTCAGGGGAAAGGTTACTTCCTTAAAAGCAAAACTACACTGTGTGCCTCACCCCCAAATTTCCAGCCCATTCCTGCAACTGAGAAATGGCCTTTGACACAGGCATCATGTTCAGCCTGACGTATCAAAGAAACAGCAACAGCCTTGTGATGCTAGCCTGGAAACTCCATAGTTTCCTTTGGGACGTTATTTTACTTCCACTTTGAAAAGTCTATGGTTGTACTTTAAATCACAGCTGTATTTCTGGGTAGCAAAAAGTAGTTGAGACATACAGATGGGCTTTGACTTCCTAATTTGTGGCTACCTTTTGGCTATCATTGGCTCTTCTATTCCCACTTTTGTTGGAACGTAGACAACCTCCACGTGACTGAAAGTAAAGTTAGGACATATTTTAAGGCAGCAGTATTTTAAGGGCCTTTTCCTTAGAGTACTTAAAATAATGGAAAATCTATTAAATTTAATGGAATATGGATCAGAGCCCAACACAGTTACCACAGTATTAGTGTTTGGATTCTCATTTCATCTTCTATGAAAGCCACAAAGTACCTGTCGAACAGAGGCTGAGATTAATACCCAGCTGATGAGTACTTCTTCCTAACAACATTTATTCAGAAGTACATCTAGAAACTATGAGTGGCTACATGTATGCTATTTTGCCTTTTCAGTATGTTAATACAGCCTTTGATAGGAAAGTTGCTAGGAAATAGAACCACATATAAGTACACATATATATATGAACATCATAAGTTTAGGTACACGTATTCAGCATTCTTACCCTACTCTAACAAGTAATACCATAAAATATGGGAGTTAAAGAAATACTTTTGCAATAATTTCTTTCCAATAAGCAGTGCTGACCTGATATTGTTGAGATACAAAATCAAGAAGTCAGTACAAATAAACAACACTGAAAAATGTTATTTTTTTCTTATTCAACTGGTTTCATAGAAACAGATAAAGAATCAAATTACCAAAGCTGGAGCAAGATGATTTCAGCAGTTTGCATACAAAACATAAAAAAACCAAACTTCTTTATTAACATCAGCAATTAAGCACCCTTCTATATTAAAATATGCATAAGATTGCAGAGCTGGTGCACACTCAGTAAACATTCCTGATACTACAAATGTCTATGGTGTCCTTTAAACATATGCTGAAAGACCTCTTCAAGGGCAAAGACACAAACCTTATGGTCAATCTGGCTAGTACAAACTTTCTACCAATGTTAGTAGCTTTCTTTCTCGGCAAACATAACTTATTCCAACCTCAGAAGATTTTTTTACATAGTCAAAATGGTGTAACATGGTTTTATTTTAAACGAGAAACAGGTGCTCTGGGTTTGGCATCCCCTCTACACAGGCGATGAACATGTACCATATAAGTGTTGCAAATGTTGGAAAAGATTTAACTCGATTCAGGTTTTAAATGAATACATATTATGAACCAATGCTGCAGACATACTATCCCTGTACACGAGAGTGGCATCTAGTGACTGGTGTCCATTCTTAAGCCATGGAGAGAAATTCAAAAACTTTTGGACTCTGTGACCAGAATGAAGGTTACCATTCAGGTAACAGCAGTGATTATGACAGCTGTTACCAGCAAAGTCCAGGCTGTGAAAGTTGTGATCACTTAGGCAGGCCTTACTCAGCTTTAAATGAGTTATCTTCTGTACCATGACACTAAAGGGGTAGATGGATGGAAATTGGCTGAATATTTATGCAGCTTCTACAACGCTTACCTAAGCTTAACTTTGCATCTGTTGTCTTTGCTGTCTCTTTGGTGGAAGGAACATCTTGAATTGTTTATTCTCAGCTTTTTTGTGTTCACACAATCCTGTCTGTTTGTAATGTTTTTGGCATTTTAGGTCACCTCCAATCCTAAGCCTGTCCTTAAGAAGAATCCTTTCTTTTAACCTACACGGGCTCAGCCATTTCATTAATACCACCGTGAAGCTGTTTACGAAGGAATGACTTCTCTCTGGCACTGCTCTCTCCTTCCTGCTTAGCTTTCTCACTACTTCAGAGATCCCTTTCACTTAACTCTATTCACTCCGGCAGAGAATTCATATGCATATTTATAATACAGCTGCTTCCCTACTTAAGTCACAAGAGGCTCTTAGAAAATGATGTTTCATATTTTGTTAATTCCAGTCACCTACTGCAATAATACTGGCGACTCTAGAGAGTTCAGAAGATTTTGACACATTCCTGGTGTTTCAGAACAAAAGAGTAAGCCATGAGTTGTCATCTATAATTAGCTGAGTTGGCTCAGAAGAACATCTTCAAAACTAAATATATAGTTTGTCATCATCTGCAGGGGATTGTCATGGATTCATTCAGGGTACGTAAGTAAAAATGGATGTTTTATGAATGTAACCTGGACGCACGTGATAAAGGATATACAACTTTAATTTGATACAAATGTTTTAATTCCCAAAATGGAAGCACTAGGCTAATAGTGAAACCTAGTTTTATGAATTCACTTTAGAAACAAACACAATTGCTCCCCAGATCAACACATGGTTTCTCAAAGACTCAAGAAATTTTTGCCATTTGGGGCTGAAATGATGCAAAAGAATTGCTGTTTTTTTTGCAATGTTGATTGTACATCTTTGCATGATTTACTCTCGAATACAATTCATGGCATTATCTTAAATATACTTTGTTCTTCTTTTCCAGCTGTGATAGATAGTTGCTTTCTTTCCTAGATAAGAAGTTGGTTTGATTTGTGCTATTATCACATTAGATGATTTTTTTTATCGATAAATATGTTCACTTATCATATATTCTAATACATCACATACATGCATGTACATGATTTTATTTATGATTATTTGAAAATATCTGCTTATGTCATAATAACTCCAGAAATGGAGACTGAAGTATCACAGAAACATGAAGCTTCTCCCATAACAGCCTTGCATCATAGCTCTCCCAGCTAGAGATTCTAATGTTTAATGGAGAAAAGAAAAAGCTGTAGATGCATGTCCTTGTTCTGATTTTTTTCTGTTTTGTTTTAATGGAAGCATTGCCAGTTACCTTGCAGCACTTCAGTACCTACAAACAAAACAATACAAAGCCCATTCATCAAATGCGGCCACATCATTTCTTTATTCTTTCCATGCTGCTTTCACTGAGAGCAACCTAAACTGTTTTCCAAAATCCAGAACATCTGTATGTACTGGGACTAGATAAAATACAGGAATCTGTTGTCTCAGAAAGCCAAAAGAAGGTGCCTTCACCAAAAACAGAAGGGTTGCTGCTCTTCTTATACACAATAGCCAGCTGATTAAAGTTCTGACCAGCAGACACAACAGGTCACTCCTCTATTCTCTCAAGATATACTCAGTACTGTATTTCCAAAATAAATGTCCTAAACCCTGGCAGCTGCTTATATCAAGGAGGAGAGAGCTGGGATATTGGGCTCCCCTACATTTGAAGCTCGTCCTCTATGCAAAAAAGAATTTGAGACTAATTGGGCCACAGAAAGTAAATAATGGAGGGAGCACACCTATACATTCACATTTAATTAGGAGTGGGGTGAAGCACGGTCTGGGAGTGTTGACATATTTTGCTTTTTTGTCTTCTGTGGGAAGAGCTCTCACCACATACACATGTGAAACAGGAAATTAACACCATCAAGTTCACAGGTCAGCTTTGGTTTTCCTTTTTTTTTTTTTTTCTAAACATGATCTCTATTTTCATAGAATCATAGAATTGTGGAATCCTTGGAGTTGGAAGGCACCTCTGAAAGCCATCTAGTTCAACTCCCCTGCAATGAACAGGGAAGCCACAGCTAGATCACGTTGTCCAGGGACTGATCCAGCCTCGTCTCGAAAGTCTCTAGTGATAGGGCACCCACCACATCTCCGGGCAACCTGTGCCAGTGCCTCACCACCCTTACTCAAAAACACTTTTTCCTTGTATCTAACCTAAATCTAACCTAAATCTATCTTCTTTAAGCTTGAAACCATTTTCCCTTGTTCTATCACCCTGCTAAAGAGTCTGTATCTTTCTTCCTTCTAGTTCTCCTTTAGATACTGCAAGGCTGCTACCAGGTCACCTCACAGCCTTCTCTTCCTCAAGCTGAACAGCCCCAGCACTCTCAGCCTGGTCTTGTAGGAATGTTGTAGTAGAGAGGTGTTCCATGGAACACCTGTAGTGGAGAGGTGTTCCATCCCTTGGATCATACTTGTGGCACTTCCCTGCATGCACTCCCACAGGCCTATGTCACCCCTGTACTGAGGACTCCACATTTGGACACAGATTTTGCTTTATACAGCTAGCTCAATCTTCTCCATATGTATTCACTGCAGTTCTAAAAGATCTTGTAAGACCTTCTTAGGCTGTTCAATCACAGAATCATAGAATTAAGGATCAACTCAAATTGAAGGGATCTCAAAAGATCATAGGGTCCAAGCTTTCAAGGAAAGAGGGTGCCCAGATGATATTATCTAGCACCCTGTGCAGGTGCAGCTTGAAAGCCTCCCATTATGGGGAAACTACCACATCCCTGGAGAGACCGTTGCAGTGATTTATTATTCTAAACACTACATGGGTAACACTGACATTTTGGGTGCCTGGAAAATCTTCGCTTACAAATTGCTGCGTTAAAGACATTATGGCAATTCCAGTCTTGTTAGATACTACCTTTATTTTTTTAATGAAAAGTAACTGCAAACTGGTGAGCTAGGAAAGCTAAGTGTGCCATATACTTCAAGGAGAAATATTACATGTCCAAAGGATTTGCGCTGTCCACAAAACTGAAAAATGTCATGTGAGGATACTGCTGTGACACTTTTTAAACACCCTTGAGTATTTGGAATTTGAATTATATCCTCCCTGCTGCTAGAATGTGTCTGCATGAAACTGTGCCACTGTATAGAAAAGAATTAAAAAATCCATTTAGCCAGTGAGAACTAAACAGGGAAGAGGAATCATATTTGTATTATTTAAATCATTAAACTCCTGCTCCTATAGTCAACATATGTATTATGCATATTAACTACATATTATGCCTATATTTTTAATAAATGTACATAGATGTATGCATGTAATATAGAAACATGTTTAACATATACTTGTATATATTTGTATTAAATATACATACTTGAAAGATGCTGCAAAAACTCTAAAGTCAGCCAGAAAAAAGGCTGGTTTAGCCAGAAAAAGTGCTTGTTTTATGAAAAAGTAAAATTGCAATTCACAGCATTTTATGTAATGCTGTACAAATTACCAGATACCAGAGACTGCATTTCTGGACCTGAATAGTACTAAAAGTTGCAACTAAGGGCAAATATAAAGACACTCGTTTACAATGCAAAGGCTTAGTCAGTACTATACGCAATATGGCAATCTGCATAGCAGAAGATACAATGCTTTGTAGTGTAATTTTAACTTTACATATCAATTCCTCCTCACATGAACAATCTCAACTACAGACTCATTAATTAAAGTCTTTATAAAACAGGAGAAAAATACAGGAAATGCACTGATTAATTAAGTGTGGATTAATGCTTAGCTGACATATTTACACAATTCTATGCTTTTGTGTTTTTTTTTTTTACTGTGTGATAGGTCTATTTTATGAAGACATCACTAAAATATTTCAAAATGTATTAGAGATGAGCTGGCACTCCTACTTTGAAGTTGTTGGAGACACTTCCATTCTTTTCAGTTATGGCTGCATCAAAGAACACAGCCAATATCCCAATTTCACCTTAGGGCCTAGGACAGAAAACAATGTCACTGAATTTCATTACTGAATTTCATTATTTTGCTATGACTCAGAGGCTCAGAAATCTCCTGGCAAAAGGCTTACCCCACTGTAAGTTTACCCTACAAACTCATATTCTGAATGTTGTAGCAGCTCAGATGGCTAATAGGGATGCACTGAATTCAACTTCAGCATGGCTTATGCCCAGTCTTTTGCTTTTCAGGAAAAAATGATCTTGCAAATAAATGCAGAAAAAAGCACAAACATATACAAATCCTATACTCACTGCATCTTTAAAAACTGGCAGTAATTCATGAGAAAAAAATTGGAGAATAGAGCTAAAAAAAATAGCAAATTGGTTGGCTTTGGGCAAAATGAAGCACACTCTGAACCAGAGACAGGAAACCTGAAGTAGAGATAGGAGAAGTGAACAGTCCCTACTGCTCCTCATAGGCAGAGCATTCTGTGAGGGAGGATGAAGAAAGTTTGATAGTTGGATAACTCCCATCATCTGGATATCAAACTGATGTACTGTGAAGCATCATTTAATATCTCATAGCTGCCAGCCAGCTGACTCTGAAGTCATTGGAACTCTGAACACAGAAGGTGTCATATTGCTTGCATACCACGAAAAATAAAGTTTTAGATGTCCCAAGCAGGACACTAACAATGACTGAAAATTTGATTTCACAGTGCTTTAGCTGTGTTTGAGAATGTGGACAATATAAACCTCAAGCTCCAGAATATTACTGAGATGAATTCACTTTTTTTTTCTTTTTTTTCTTTCTTTTTGTTTTTTAAACGCTGCTGAACTGAGAGGAACAGAAAATCCTACAAAGAAGCAAGGATAAGCAAAATGCAGTAAATACAACACAGGGGCTCCCAGAGTGAACACCTTCATGTAAAAACATTTAGATGTTGTACTGAGGGACATGGTTTCTTGGGAAATACTGATGGTAGGTGGACAGCTGGACTGAATGATCTTGGACGTCTTTTCCAACCTTTTATGACTATGACTCTATGTAAGTGAATGAAGTGTGACCCAAAGAGTGAGGTACAGCACATAAAACAAACTAAGTGAGCAAATCATTAATATTCTATTAGAGAAATTTTGGAGAAGGTGTATTACTTCTGGTGTGTCTTAACTTTTGAGATTGAGGTCTTGTAATATTAATAATATTCTCTAAGTATAGCTTTTATGGATGATAATGTAACACATAAAAAGAGCAGATGGACTCCAAACAATCTTAATAATATATTATATCTATTTCTTCGTGCTTATATGCATATTTTAAAAACTAAAACTCTTCTGGTACTGTATAAATATTTAAAAATGATAATTTAGAATATACTGATACAATATTACATCTCAGTATTTTACATCCATATTCCAAAATGGAGTTGCTTTAGTTACATGGCAGCTCTGCTGGATTCATTGAGCGTGTTCATGAGAGAAAGCAATTAGTACTCGGCTTCATTAAGTTTACATTTTGATACTTTCCACACTAGAGGAAAACATAACATTATGGGCAGAATTTAAATAATTGCTTAAAAGTTAAGAAAATGGTTCAGTGCTTTTCTGACTAGCAACAAATTTAAACATATGCACAAATGGCTTCATGCACTGAACAGATCAGCAATCCTTAAATATTTTCCCAAAAAACAAACCTCAGAAAATGCCATAATTTTTTCCCCCCAAATAATAGAAAACAAAAATCTAAGTTTTTCTATATTTACATTTTCAAAGTTAAGCTATATATGGTTCTATATGAACAGACCATGATGTACTGAATAATGGCTTGCATGTTATTTCCACAAATGCTTGATTCATATCTTCAAAACCTTCTGGAATATTTTGAGCTTTTTAGACCTGTCTTTTGCCAATAAGTAGGATCTTTCAAATGAATTTATCTGCATGCATGTGAGGACAACGAGTTTTTCTAGAACCATACAGCCCTAAACAGAAATTACAGGTATTCTGTAAACGCCTTTAACTAATGCAATTGTATTTGTGGTGGTAGCTAAAAAATTTAAGTGCTTAATATACACCTTAAAAAAAATGAATGGGACACCAGCCGTATTTAAGACATTTAAATTCAGCACAAACCCTTAGCAAATGCTAAGATAATGTAGAAATATACACGAAAGCTCTTTGCATGTATAATTCAATTTCACTGAAAATGTGCAAAAATTCAGGTAATATACAGAGAAGTAGAGTGCAGCACTAACCTCTCCAAACATTTAAAACTAACAACAAATCCTACTCATGTCACATATGCTAGTCCTTCATAATGTCATCTGTAAGTCTAAAATCAAGTTTAATTATGAAGGAACAAAGTATATCCAGATTTGTTTTCAATCTAACTGCTATATTTCTGAAGTTGCTCAATTGTTTTTTTTTTTCACATTGCCACACTGCAAAAAAGTTTATTACAAGTTATAAACAGCCTTTTACAAAATAATGGGCACCAAGAATGTTTGAGTGTAATATATATATCAAAGGTAGTGAGGCCCTGGCACAGGCTGAACAGAGAAGCTGTGGGTGCCACGTCTCTGGAGGAGTTCAAGGCCATATAACATGGGGACCTGGGCAGCTGAGCTGGTGGGAGGCAGCCGTTTCCATGACAGGGGTTTGGGACCAGATGATCTTTAAGGTCTCTTTCAACCCAAGCCATTCCTCCATTATTTAATATAAAAAGGCACTGCTAATGCGTGCTGGGGATATGCAGGTGTTCCACTGCAAGAGCCCTGTAGTGACCTATGCTGTTGCTGGATATAAAATGGAAATTCACAGTTTTGAAAGAAAAGTTGCTACGTGAGCTGAACTTGACTTTTTGGGTACTGTGATTAGAAAGGAAAAAAAAAACAATAATTAAAGAAAAGCAAACAAAAAAAGGCATTTTGTGTATGATGTGTTTTTTCCCTAATAGGTAGAATGATGACTGCCTGCATAGCACATTTGTGGTTTATTCGGCATGCCAAATAAGACAATAGCATGGTCTTTTTACTGGGATTTCCTTCCTCTGACTGCAATGATACTCCCAGCCTGGAGGAGTGCTGTCAATAAGATCAGAAGGGAAAGAGTATCTGTTCATGGAGAGATTACTGATTTTATTGAGCATTTGCACAGAGAATAGGTGTCCTAATTTTAAGGCGATAACAAACAAGGCTATTTGCACTAAATACTACAGTGCTCTCAGCACAACAAAAATGCTGAAAATGCTTTGCAATATGTTGCTATATACATGTATACGTTTATATATTGTGTGTTACCTTGGATACGAGGCTTGCTCTGTAGGCAGCTAACTGCTTCAGATATTCCTTCTTGGCAGCTTCAGTTTTCTTTTTGTATACCTAAAAACAAAGGGCATCACATTGGTAAATTAATCTGGTTTTGTTTTTATATATCACAGGTGTGTCTCATGCATCTTCATAAAGTCTTTCTAAGTAAACATCCTTTTCTCCTCATGTATTTTAAAGAGTGAAATAATAAACACCAAATATTTTAATGAAAATATTGTTTCAAACGTGAAACACTTTTTAACTACTAAGCAGTACTGAAAAAACACTACCATTCATACCATCTCAGGTTTAATTCTTCAAAGTTAAGCACACGGCATGCTTGCAAATGGGACATTTAGGAACAGTGTGGGTCTCTCCACTGGCTTCTACTTGTGATACCAGTTAAAGGACTCTGGGGAAGAAAAGAATGCTCTGGAGGACACATGAGATAAATGAAGGAGGAAATGGTGGCACCACAGAGATCAACTGAGCGGCTTTCTCTCTTCCCTGGAAAAACTGGTGAAGGCAGTCAAAGAAGCTTCATGGAACTGTTAAGGATAACAAATGCTAGTCATTATCCCGATCTTGATCCCATATCATTCTAATTAACTTCTCAGGAGCACAGATCTATTTCTGCACATTTCTCTCAACTCACCAAATTATTTTAAATGTGGCATGCACATAACCTCATAATAAATTAAAAAGCCTTGAGAGTCACTTCAATTTTGCCCAAATTTCAAGATCAAAGATTATCTGCAGGGCATGGCAGGACCTCCTTGCATTGCAGTAACATGATGTTATAGAAGTGTACATAGGGTTGAAAGTTCTCAAGAGAACTCAAGAGAAGAGTTTCTGACCTGTGCATCCAGCTAATGATTTGTTGTTAGCAATGACAGTGGCAAACTCAGGAACAGGCAAGAATTTCTCTTGGCAAATACTATCTCTGCATTTTTCTATTTTTTTTTGCATTTTTCTTTTTCTTTTTTTTTTTTTGTTTGTTTGTTTGTTTTCCTGAAAGGGTAGATTTTGGACATACCCTTGTAATTAAGCAGGATTAATTCCTAGCCTCCCATTTTGTAGAAAAAAGCCTAAAAAATACACAAATTTGAAGTTTTTTACATAGAATATGCTGGCCAAAAATGTTTTTTGTTTCACCAATGTTCTGCTTGCAGGAACAGTCTTCAGATATGGGCTGGCAAAACTGCCTAAAAGGATTAAAGATTATTCTTCCCAGAGAAGCAAAAGATCACAATGGAAACATAGAAGTCTTAGGCTTCTAAAATTGTAAACACAGAGAGGAAAAGAAATTGGTTTTAGCTGTGCAACTGTGTCTGTGCCCTCTTGTAGTTTCTACAGATTAAGATAAATATATAGTGTTGGCTGATCTCCTATTGTTTTGTACAAAAAATAGTAGCAATTTGCTTTTTAACTTGTAATTACTTGTGATTATTAGGGAAATATACAGTTTGCCTTGTAAATGAATAAAAAATTGGTCAACAATCTGCTCTTAGCTGCTACAATGAATTTAGCTTGACCTACAGAACAAAGACTAAGTTTTACTGCTTTTTATATTGCAATCCCTCTGCATGGCTCTGATAGCCAGTTTAAAAAACACAGCTGAACAAAGAACTTTACACAGAATAATGATCTTCAAAAGATCATGTATCTACTACTTCCACATTGGGTTTTATTTTGTATTACATGAATACAAAAAATATACGCTCCCGCTGTGTACTTACAGTCACAGCATACTGAAAGAGTCCCCTGGGACCTGACTTTTCCCTCAAATAATCATATTGTTTGAGGTTATCTCAGTAATACGAAGCTAACAACAATTCTGCAAAGTTCCAACTAAAACATCAGTACTTGATATGAAGTATTGCCCTCTTTTCTTGAGTCCTCTGGTGAGACAGTAATAATCAAATGAACACTATGTCTTCCATTGCAATGCTGACAATAATTATGCCAAATAAGGTCTTTATGGTAGAAATGTTCTTGCTGGATGGGATGACCCTAGCTTTCTTTCTTGGCTTGCATTGTCCAGAATGGTGCTTGCAGGTTTACTTGCCTGTAGGGCAAGATCTTAATGTTGCTGTTCTTTTCAAGACAGTCACTTGTGCTAGACTGGATTTGTACTGGGTGTTTATGAAGGCAGAGAAAGCAGGGAGCGTCCTTAGCATTTGTAGCTAACACACAGGTAGAAGCAAGTCAGCTGCCCTTCCCAACCTCTTTATTTATTTTTATTTATTTATTTCCCCCCCCCCACAGCTGCAAGAATTTTCAGCCTTCAAGCGTAAATGGTTTTGTGTAACATTAACATTAACAGTAACATTAACAGTGTTCCATCCTTATGGTGCCTTGGTGGAGGAAAAGGGCTTGTGTCATCATTCAAGTGTGCTCTAGAAAATGGCTGAAGCTCTATTGTATTTTGTACTTAAGACTGTGCCAAATTCTGAAACACATAATTTCTAAAAATACATTTACCATTTTTCCTGTATCAAGAATCCTATTTCTGTTCTTTTCTTTATCTATAGAGGCCAATGGTAATATTTAGTACTATTTTTGACATCTCAGAAATCTCTCGTATGAGAACAGTTTCTTTTCCTCCCTCAAGCAAGTAGCAATTGTTAAATAAGTAACTTGACAGAGCATATATGTACAGAATTAAGTAATTCCTAGCTTGCTTTAATTCAATTAACATTATAATTGAATGCTGATTGATTGTCATTCAGGCAGTACAGGCCCATTCTGTTTCAGCTGCAGATTTTTTTTCTTACACAGTATTTTATTTTTTCCATTGTCCAAGTTGTGGAAATTGAATGTTGGCAGAAAAAACATAATTTCTGTATAGGCAGGGTGGGTCATCTTTATTTATTCTTATTCTCTTCAGCTTGTTAGAGCAGCCCCAAACCACCAAAATTACATTAATTTGTCCACAAATGGAAGCTGCTGGCATTCTTTTCCTACTGTGCTTCACAAATGCAAATTCACACAACATAATACATGAGTTCTTAATTTACTACATAATTACACTTCCCAAGTACCCCCACTAAGGTGGCTTCAAGTTCCTTTACACCATTAAACAAAGCATGCAGGAATACAGAAAAAGGCATTTTCCATAAGAAATGCAAAACTCCACCTTGTGTGTATAAGCACAGAAGATAGCATTTGAACAATGCCACTGGAGAAAATTAATGCCCTAGATCTCCAGTGGTAAAATAACAGCCTGGTATCAGTTCCCAGACCTCTGCACTGGCATCTTGTAGGTCCAGTTCCCTAGGCTGATCATACACATGCTGTATCTACACTGAGGGCTGAACTCTATTGACAACAATAAACATCCTTAATGTGGCTGCCCCAAAGTTTCCCTTGGAGATAGATGTGTCGTGGGTTATATGGTTAGCCACACCAGCAGAATAACCAAATCAAAACCACAGTAGAATATCTGCACTTCTATTTTATGATGCCAACTTCTGGTTACGTTTGCCTTTATATGTTTTAGCTGCTGCATAATTCTTGTCTTCCTAGATCACAAATTCCTTCAGGCAGGCTTTGTGTCTCCTGTGCTATTCTGCGTGTTGGATGATATGAAACTCATTGCTGATATACATAATGGAAATATACCTGTACTGCCATGAGCCAAATTTTTATTCTGGTTAGCCATCTTTTTCCAAAGAACTTCCTCACAACTTGCTTCTGGAGGACTATCAACATATCACAACAAACACTACATCAGGAGCCCTACATTGTCTGGTGTGGCTTTGCACCCTTTTTCCTTCAGGGGAACAGAACATGAATATCTGCAAAAATGCCCTTGGCTTTTAATATCAGGATTGAATGGAAGAAGGAACAACTTACTACAGTCCTCTTTGATATCAGAGAATCAGAGTTAGTGAATGGAACTGACTGATGCTATTAGAAGATGACTTTGTGTATGAAAAAGCTTTGTGCCTCCTAGCTGACAAAGCAAATTACAAAGAAGCATACTATTTCCTTGACTCTGCCTAAATAGCTGGAAATGATGAAAAAGAAAGGGAAATTTTCAGTTTATCTTGTGGGTGTCTCCTTAGAGCTGCGGCTTCCAAGCAAATTATATTTGTCTTTTTAAAAAGATGTAAAGATGCCCACATTTGTTTCGATGGAAGTGTTCCATAAATCTAAAAAAACAGTATATGCAAAAACAAATCAAAAAGGAACATGACTGATTTTGACTTTTTGGTCTCTGCAGTGTTATTACCCATGGGAGCGTCATTTTCATAGGCTACAGTTACAGGAATGGTATCTGAGAAAATATGGTAGGTTGCAATCCAGAATTAAATTCCACGTTCAGATTGTCGTTCCTAGCCCTACATACCTAGGCTCACAGAGAAAACTTGTATTTTTTCCAAGTGGGAGACATATCTCTAGTTTTAATCTTTTGATTTTGAAGCAAAGGCACTTAAAACTGCAGACATTCTTCTAAAATATGGAGAGAGATATTCCCACAGCAGTCAGAAAAAAATCCTCAGAATTGCTTAATGGATACTGAAATACGTTACCATTTGATTTTTAATCTAGGTACACACAGTAACAAAAAGAGGCCCAGGGCTGGCTCCATGGCTCAGCAGTCTCCTAGACTGCAGATCATGAAAATGACTCTGATGACATATTAGAGGCTTAGGGGAAATAATTCAGTCTTTCTGGCATGCAGGGTAAAGATCACAGGCCAAAGTCAACTTTAGCACAAACACTGAAACTCTATGGAGCTCACTGGATCTTGCAGCCATTTATGTCAGGACTAAATGTGACCTTTCAGTCTTGATGCTTACAACTTACAGGAGAGTGTTTATTTCATCAGAAGCATGTGAGATGAAAGTTGGACACAAAACAAATGACATTAAACACACAATTTATTTAGTGATTATTTGCACCTGCTGCTATTCTTTTTTATAAATGGGTCTGAGTCCAAATGGAGCATAATAATTGGGCCTAAGTCCAGTTGTGTACACAGACAATTCAAAGCTATGTTCCCATCAAACTCAAATATATGCATAAGGGGTGGGTAAGAAGGATGTAGAAAATTAAGGCTATTATTTAGGAACATTGCAGCAGCAATACTTGGAATCCAGGATCCTTTGGACTCAGCTCTTTCCAAATAAAACAAGAAGGTGAAGTGCATCTACAGCCAATGTTCACAAATCCAAGGCCATGTGTTGTGTCTGTTGTAAGTAGCAAAGTGGGGATAGAAATCCACCCCTATGGCAGTGGGGACTTAATGGCTTAATGTTCCCCACTGCTTCAGTGCTCCTGGGAGGCTGGGGATGACCAACCTGCTCGGACTGAGCAGGAATACAGGCTGAATTACTCTAAACAAGGTAAGATGCACCAGTTGTTCTAGTGAACTTCTGTGTGTGGAGGTTTGACAACCTGAATGCACAGTGCAGTTTCAGTATAGAAGTTTCAATACGGAAATTTGTTGAAAGAAAACCCAGTGGAGCTCCCAAACAGGCCTAAGGTGCAACAAAGGCAAGAGCAACTAAGAGCAACTTTGCCAGCTCAAGTAGCCAGGAGGGAAGGCATTAGGCTGTTTTTTGTTATGCCTATTCCTGAATCCTTTTTGTTTGTAATTCACTTCCGGAGTATGCACACACAGATGTACCTTTGCTTCCTATTCTCATTTACAAAAATAAAACGAATGTAAATTTAAATGTTGTGTGGTTGTTTATCAGCCAAATTGAAGGTACATTCTCATCCTTTTACAAGGATCTCAGTTATTCCTTAGAGATTACTTCACTAGCATAGACGTAATAATAATTAAAAAAATAAGAGGTCATTATTATGGGTGGAACAAGAAGAAGATAAACAAACATCTGCATGAGTATATGAGCATAAATTAAAAATATATGTATATATATGTTCCCCAAATGCTACTGACTAGTTGAACTTGATCTGCACATCCTTTGGACCTATCTTCACATCTGCAATGGAGTCTCTGGAGTTGTCCAAGGCCCTGACACTGGGCACATCAAGTGCAAGGGCTTGCAGTGGACGCACCATGGCTCTTCCACCCATGAGTTGAGATCATTTGTCTTACAAAGTGGCATCAAGTAACAGAGCACAGTGCCTTGTGGGTGGTTAGGTCTCCTTGCACGCCAGGATGAGTCAAGTCTCTTGAAACATCAGTCTGAGATCAATTTTGAGAAGCTTTGGTGTTATGCCAGAAGTTATGCTATATCTAAGTGTCATCATGTCAGACAAGAAGTATTGACAAGCACTACTTTTAAAGCTTCTCCTCCTAGTCTATCTGATTCATCCCAGCATTGGATAATCTGCTGATAAAACTTCACAGTTCTTTTCCCCAAAAAAGAAACTTATAAAACATGCTGAGCTATTTTTCATTATAAATCAGTCTGGGCTATTTTCAGTGACCAAAATAGAAACCCTTGAAAGCTTGTGCGTTATAATGAAAATGCTAACAGCATCAGAATCATTGACACTAATGCAGGAGGACTTCAATTTACTTAAGCATTGGTAACATACAATCCAAGTTCCATCAGATTTTAAAGAATAAACTGCAGCTTTTATCTAGTGGGTCTTTGAGCACCAATGAGGAGTAAATGATTTGATTTTGTAAGCTCAGAGGATTTGTCAGCTGCCTCATAAGTATAATTCTGGCTCTTCATATTCCTGCTGCTTCTAATTTAGCAGGACAGGCTCATAATTGAAGCAAATTAACTATTTACACTTGCCACTTCTACCAGGGGAAGAGGACACATCAGCAGGAAGGAATGAGTAGGAAATTAAATTCTTCCCACTTGTGTCAGATCTGCCCTTATATAAACACATTAACAGTAATTTCATGAGGCATCAAACATAGGAATAAATACTGAAGGATAAAATAATGAGGAGTTGCAATTGAGCTAACTGTTGCAGTAATATTACTGTGTATGAATTATGCAGCCTGAAAGAAGGCATATGTTACCAGCACTCACAATCGCTTTCCCTTCTTCATCTGATCTTTAATTTTGGGGTCTCTTAAGCGAATCCTGCTGCAAGGCCAGTGAAACATTTAAGTAAACCCACAGAAACACATGCACACACATCACATATACGCATACATATACACTAAGCTGTTCATACAATGCCAACTCCATTTCTGCTGGAATTCCAGTTAAATTGCTGAAGTTACACCAGAGATTAATTTTGTTGAATGCTGAATAGACACTGAATTCCATTTTTAGTATAACAGCACATTTATTAAGGTTTTTGGCTGAAGTTTTAAAGTTACACTAATGTAAACAAGAACATTTTGTTTGTAATTTGCCACTTCTATTACTGCTTTACGAGGGCTCCAATTAGAAACTTAAGGTTCATTTAGTGCACATACATCTGGTACTGATTTAAAATGACTCTCCTTTTTCATCTAATGACAGAAAATGACCTAAGTAGCCTTTTTACCTAGTTTGAACCAGCATTCTGTCTGAAAGCCACAGGCTTGACCATTTAGCATGCTGAACCCTTCCCCCTGGGGGATGTTTTTCTCCCCTTTGCAGTAAAAATGTGTGCAAAGGGCAATGATGTACATAAATAAGCTATAAAAAGGGGATGCACAGAAGAATAGAACTGACTAACAAGAAAACAATGTCCACGATAGTAAGACAGGGACTAGTAAAGTCACTGACAATATCCCTATGCCATAGATACAACACTTAGAATTTATCCCAGCTCTTTACTGTTACAGTTGCTTTCCATTCACAGGTTTATTAATCAGAACACTTTTATAAAACATTTACAGTGAAAAATGAAGGAAAACACACAGCCATTGCTTCTGTTTATATGCAATTATTGCACCCAAATTAAAATTTGAGAAGAAACTATGGCGAAGTACAGCATCACTTCTACAGTCCCTTCAATTCCTAGATGCCTCTATAAAGGTTTGGACAAACAAAATTCACCACAGATTCACACCACTGTTAGAAAATGGTTCTCCAAAATTAATGGAAGCAGTTATAGCATGTGACACAAAAATGCAAGTATCTTTGTAGGGTAAAAAAGCCAGCACAAGTATACTGACACCTGCTTTAATCTAATAAATTGCAACAGTTGCATGGTAAGACAATCTGTGCGTGATACATTTTAAGTACAAATCCTCCTAACTTCAGAAAGGCACACAGAACAATGTAGTCCATAGCAACTGCTTTTTCGTTATTCAAATCCTATTTTCTCAAATAACATTTTCCTAGTTTCTTCACAGTTCGAGAAACATACGTGGCTCTTGCACAAGCCCCTTAAAACTACAGTCTAATATGTCAGATTATCAAACTACTTTTTTAACAAAGGCTTGAGCATACATATGCTGCCCTTAGGTTGTTACTGTACTGAGTTTCAATACCTTTATTTATTCCATGGTCAATCTGCAGAGATAAACAGGAATTTCTGTGCTAGCTAGAAAAAGCTAGCTCAGGTCATAGAACAGTGAAGGTTTCATTCTGGCATAAAAAAATGAGGTTATTCTTCTTTCTCAATAGCTGCATTATGTTCTACTTTCTGATTCATTTATATTTACTATTTAAATAGTTAAAGAAGTTCCAATTCAGGAAACATAATTTGGAAACACAATTCTATTTAAATTGCAGAATAAGCATTTGCTTCCAAAACATAAAAGCCAGAAGCTTTACAATAATTGAATTTTTTTCGGCAAGTATAATTCATCAATAAAGTATTTCTCTAATGACGTTATTGTTTCTTCAGATACCTACTGAATTTCTGAAGCTTCTTCAATGTCAAATTCCAAATAATGCATTAATCATTAGTATTTTTAAAGTTCAATTTTCCTACCAGAGACACAGGTTTCGTAACAGTTGCTAATGCTATACTTCTGAAAAATTAGGCCTTTAAAATACAGACTATCAAGTCAGTTAAGATGTCTTGTAATCATTACTTTGTACAACTGGATCTCTAATGGAATAAAGAATGAGTTTAAATTTATTCTAGAAAATGGGATTGCCATTTTTTTGAAATAGGAACTATCTTTTATTCTCTTTGTACATTGCTCAATTAAAAAAGGCCTGGTGATAATGAACTGGCAAAATGAGTCAAAGAGCAACAAAGATATGCTAACACAAACTCTTGAAATAATTGGTTTAAAAATCTAGTTTTACTCATTTTTTTCATGTATGTGTTATGTGGATTCCACAACACGTCATTCTGCTGCGTTTCAACTTAAATTAAGGACAACAGAGATAAGGAAAATAAATTTTCTTCAGCTGTTCTAGTGTAGGTCTTTTTCAATTATTACTCTCCATCCTGAATAGAAAATTTAAGTCAAAGCTGAACTTTTTAATGCACTTTTCTTAAGACAGATTCTATGGAAAGACTGGCAATTTTTTTCCTGGTACTACTAAAATGTCAGCTTCAATGAAAATTGTGTAATGTGGTCTCTTAGCTTTATCTCTATTATATCGTCCTTGACCATTATGCATGAAGTGAAATCTTCTGCATTGTAAGCAGAGAAAAAATCGTGGAAGGAAAAACAGCGATTGCTGTGGCAGCAACATATTTAGGGTTATTGTGAAAGACTGGCAAAAAAACCAAGGGCAAAATTTGTGTAATAATATTTTGTGCGTGTGTGTGTGTGTGTGTGTGTGTGTGTGTGTGAGCTCATTAGAGAGAGTTCACTAGAGAGGAAATAGCATCAAAAGTTCTTGCTTGTGAACTCAACCAAAAGCATACTTAGAACTTGTTCTGAGAGTGAACATCTTCTATCACATTTCCAAAAATTAATGGTCCCCTAAGAGAGAATCTCTGTCCTGGGAAGATCTAAACTTCCTGTCTGATCAAGGATGCAATCTTGGCCTTTGTTGGACATATTAAAAAGGCAGAAGGAAGACACGACACAACAAAAGAACCTTAACCATAGAATCATATAATCAATTACGTTGGAAAAGACATTCAAGATCATCAAGTGCAACCATCAACTTACAGAAGCCCATAATTAAATCATGTCCCTAAAGTGCCAGGCTAAGGGATATGTTTGATCCCTCAATCCAGAAAGCTACCTTTTCTCCAGCTAGACCTTCTAAGTGCTGACTGTATTGTACAAAACATATTAGATAAACTTTTTTTTGGTTAGTAAGTGCCAAATACTGATTCTTCTTGCACTTTTACCTTAGCAGGGAACTAGATGTACATATAACACCTATTTATTCATGAAGAAAATCTCTTTTTTTTTTTCAGCTCAAATGATTTTGCCTACAAAAAATCACAGTCCTTTTTATCATTAGACATATTAACTATAATTTATTATGTAATACTGATATTCTCAGTATGAATGAATGAGATGAGAAACTTTTGCCCAGTACTTCTGGCACTTTTGCCTCTACCTATGTCTCCTGCAGTGATATAACTCCCGTTCAGCATATCCTTTCCCTCTAGAACTGTATCTTTCTTAAAGTTCCCATTTCTTTATCAATCCAATCAATTCTGCCTTCAGTTAGTAAATACGCAACCAAGAACAACAAGTTATGGAATACAACAAGTAATGGTATGCTAAAGCAAGAATGGCATTTGTCAGCTGATGTCACTGTAAACCCATGAATGCAGTAATCAAACAGGAGCTACTCACTTTTATATGGGATCTGATTGACTCAGAAGGATTTCTGCAAATGTTCAGAACCATCTTTGCTGAACTCAGTGCAGGACCACAGCCTTTCCATGGAAGACAGAAATAACTATGGGATGTTATTTCCACAAACTAAATGAATGTCTAGATCCATCCTAGGTTCATCTCCTAGATGCATCTGGAAAAAGCCAGGTGTGTTGGGAGAGGGGAAGAGCCTAGCTCTCCTCCTAGCATCATATGGCAGGGAAAAAATTGAGAGGTCCATTATGTGTCTGCTCCCATTGTACAGGAATTTATTTGCAGCAGTGCCCACCTACATCACACTTTCATAGACAGGGCAATGCTGTCCTGTCTGCCCTGTTCAGGAATGTTATGCCCACTGATTTCAGCATTAAAGGCTACTAAGTGTAATCTAAAAGTTTGTGTCACAGCCCAGCAAAAGTGATTTCACAGACAGACAAAATAAATGAAATGATGCTCTCCTTATCTTAGTCTTTTTAAACCACACTCCTGATAAAACACATACTCATTTCATTCCTGCAAACAAAACAAGCTGCCTACAGTGCTTAGACGACTCAGATAATATACATATATATTTTTTGCAACAAGGCCTCTGACCTACAGCACATACTGTACCTGTTTTTGTTCTTCTCCTAAGCCATCCCACATTGAAGCTACAATTTTAGAGACTTCACCAAAAGTAGCATTGGGGTTTTGGCCCTTGATGGCTGCTTGAGTGTCTCGGAAGAATAATGCATAGGCAGACACAGGCTTTTGTGGCTCATTTGGGTCCTTCTTCTTCTTCTTTTTAGGAGTTTTGGGTTTCTTTCCCATATCTGAAGCAGGTCTCTTCTCTCCTCCATTAACCTGTAACATAAAAACAGAGAAGTACTATTAGAAAAAAATAATATTGTAGTGTGCATCATGAGGAGTTCAACATATGAGAAGGTAAAGAGCATAGCAGTCACAATTGACCAGGTATGACTTTCATCACGTTTGTTTGTTTGTTTTTTGATAATGCATGTCAAGTGACAGAACAGAACACGAGTATTCAAATCAGAAGAATTGCACGAGGAGAATTACTGAATATTCTTGATCTGAACAAAAGCCTTTCATTTTTTTTTATTATATACTTCACTGTGTGGTGTCCAACAGCACCCAGGTGACTGAGGTGAACAACCCTGATCACTATGGCTCATTAAACATGAGAGTAATGTGATGCTACAATTTGAAAATGAAGGTGATTTTTTCCTAGCCATTACACTGCAACATCATAGTACATACTTTGTATCTTTAATAAAAACTTAATGGCCGTGGAGCTTTTTAGAAAAATACAGAGAAATAGAAATGTTTTGTTATCCATTATTATTTTATCCAACTTTTAGTGTCTTGCTATCATTTCATTCTATAGGGCACACAAAACTACTAGCTAAATGACAGTTAAAACTACTGACTAAACTGTAATTAAGTAGGTCTCCTTAGTTAATTTGGCAGCATCATTCTGAAGTCTTCAGGCAATTTTTTGAAAACTCCATGCAAAAGGAGACCTGACAATAACTGGAGCCATAACTGAAGTTTTTATCTCTATTATTTGACAAGATTTTCCTCTTTTCAAAGTATTTTTGACTTTATAAGATTTACAATTTCTTTGTGTGTTAGGATACCACATTACTTCCTAACCTAGGCGATACAATGCAGAAACTTGTGCAAGAAGTCTGCTGGCTAACTGTTCTGAGAACAGCTCTAAAATCTTACAATCCAAATGGAACAATCAAGAGTGTTCAAAAACCCACTGTTAAAAAGAGAACACTCACATGGGAAATTCTGTTTGTCTTATATGAAAATAACTACATAAAAAGAATACCAGAACTCCGATACTAATAACCTTGCAAATGGCTGAGATGATGGCCTACCTTATGCTCTCATCAGTCTATCAACTTCACAGACCCCACTTCTAACCACCAAAGCAGAGACAGATGGGAAATAAAATAAAAAACATATACTCTGCTAGGCATAGACTTGTGCCTCAAATTCCCTGGAGGTGTAGTTAGCTCATGGTAATCCACCTCCTGTCATGGCTTATTGCTTAATTATGGTGATGTATTTAACTTATTTATCACAAGAAAGCAATAATCTTTCACTTTAAAGAAGTGTACATTAACCATGTTGCACACATAATAGATCAGAAGAATATCTAGTGTAGGATTTAAAACTATCAAGTAAGGCACATCGTTGATATCTAAATGTCCCTTGAGAAGCTGGAAAACGTCTATAAGCATATTTAAAATAAACTGCAATAGTACCAAAGCCTTTAATGGAGCTAAGAGAGCTGTTTTATGCACACTATCTTGCAGTAATCGCTGTAGTTTAAAATAGATTTTAATCAAGCACCATCTGCATAATAGGCTGAACAGACAACATAGAATTCTACTTATAACTCTTATCATATAAAGTAAATATTGTAAAACCTCTACCACATAAAGAGAATATGCTGCAGTAGTTCTTTAGTAATCATGTTTCTATTGGTTAATTCCAACTACTTGCAGTCCTCTCACTATCTTCCCTCTAAACAACTTAATATGAAATTCTCTCCTCAGTGATATTCAAATGAACATGGAAGAAAACCCTGTTATCCTTCTATGAAGAAACGCATATTTGCAAACCAGTAATGCTTACAGAATTCAACATTTATACTTGGCACTAACCAAAGAGATGTTTAGCAATTCAACAGTAAGAAAAATGACAAGAATTACATAACTGTAATATTCCAATGTTGAGATGGTTGGAATAAAGCATGTGGTAAGAGTAATTCATTTGGAATGTTTTTGCAGTTATTTACAACTACTGACTTCTACATTCTAAAACTTTTCTTCTTCTAAGTACAGTCCCACACATTACACTGAGAATACTTAAGGAGACAATTACAACAGTTTGTAAAGACTCCTCTTAATGGCATTTAGAATATTTACAATAAGCTGAAATGGTCATTTCCTACACGCACAGAAATCAGTGGTTCAATAGGAATGCAATTATTTTTCTATTCTAAACGTTCATGTTGTTCATATCTTTTGTCATCCCCTTTTATAAATTTATGTAAACATGAACAGGGCACTGATATTTCTTTTTTTTTTTTTTTTTTTTTTTTTTTTTTTCCCTCTAGATGGATAGAGGCATAGATCTTACAGACGTGTAGATCTTATAGAGGGATTTTTCTACAAAATCTGCTTATCCTTCAAAGGTAAAGCCGGGCATTTAGCTGATATTAACCAGCAGAGGTCATTTGACATTTAAATGATGGAAACTCATTCCATTTTAAAATACGTTGTCTTTTTGATTGGTGTTGATACATTGGCAAACATCATCTGCTGTTTAGACAGTAGAATGTCACTGATGCTATTAATAAAAATGTGAATTCAGAGTGACTGTTTTTTACAGTTCTCATAGCAGAAATATCTTAATGAATTAATGGAGCTGCTCAAATCTGGCGAAATACATAGCTTCTACATGACTACAGCATGTGCACTCATGTTAAAGTCTGAATAATGAGTTCCTGCTCTGAGCTATCAAGTAATATAAAATATCATATATCTATGAGAAAATTTTGAATTCAGGTAAAAGACAAGTTCTCATGAAAGAGAATGGCCATTCTACCTCTTCTTATCCTCATCCGGTATCTTCTTTCACTGGGAAGAGAATTTATGGAGTGAGAAGAAACCTCACATATTCCTCCAATGCAGCTCTGAGAAAATGTATTACTAGTATGGCTGTGGAAAAGGATCTCCATAAAAAGCTGGTTTATCCTAAGTATCTGTATCCATTCACTGGCAGCTTCCAGGGAGAGAGGTGTAACAGAAAGACAGACAGTGAAGGGTTTAAAATCATAATCTACAACATTACACTAGTTATTTATGTTCATTTATTCAAGATCTCCTGTCTTTTATGCAGGGAACTACAGTGAAACTATTGCATCAGGTCCAACTATGGCCAACTTCAGGCATTTACAGGAAGATAAGAAATCCTGTAGAAGGCAGGTATAGTACAATGTGCCTGCCTTTAAGCTTATAGTTTGATCTTTTTTAGTTGGAGACTAGTTTATACCCTCTATCATTATTAACCAACTTTAATACTATAAATTACAATTATTGAATAATTTTAAGGCAAGGTATCCACTTTTGTAACCTGAGCTGTTTTTCTTAAATTTTGTTGCGTTCTGTATATTTTCTCATCTTTTTCTGCTCACATTGAACATGAAAATGTTTTAAAGAGCGTTTCCAAAATAACATGGCTTGTTAAAAAGTTGAACACTCTATAATCTGGCTTCCATAAAGAACAGATCAAGTTTTAGTTGGTCTGCAGCAGTCATTATTTCTTTATTAAAAATACTACTTTCATATGTGTACTGTCTTGCAAGAAACCCCAATTCTCTATTTCTGGCAGAATGAAGTGCTGCAGTGAAAAAGTACATCAGAAATGTGGGTTAAATATATTAAGCATTTGATAAATAAATTAAAAAAGATGTTTTAATTTTAGATTTGGTGTTTTCTTCAGAATTTTAAAGCAAACTGCACGCTTCCACCGATGTACAAAAAATATTAGCAAAGAAACGGGAGTAGCAAATAAATTATTCTGAAAAAGTAATGGCTGCTTGGAATTGTTTTTGCATAGCTGTATTCTAAAATCTCCCTCAGTAACAAAGTGCTCATTTAAAATGTATGAATTATTCAGTAATCTTTGAAACCTGAAGTTTGTGAAATTAGGGAAAAATCCTGAAATAAAACTTTAAATCTGAATTTATTTAAAATGTAGTAAAACATATGTCTCCGATTACATGATTATTTTATAGCTAGAGGCATGAAAAACAATACAATTTGAAAACAAATCAGAATTACAATTCTTGACTGGATTATACCTCCTCAGTGGCTCACGTGTTTTCCTCACGTTCCTCTCAAGTCTGCAACTATTCCCCACAAGATATGGCCATGGTACAACATTTTTACTACTGCATAACAACTTCCATTTTGCACTTCAGAATAGATTAGAACTAAGAGGTTCTCAGTTCCCATGTGCTCTATGCCTGATTTACTGGATGACTTTGTGTTAAGTCCCAGGCTTGTTTAAATCTCATCTTAAGTCTCTGCAAAATTAAGTTAATATACTTGCTTACTTTTTGGGATGTTTTCAGGATTTGGAGAAGTTTAGAAGGTTTTTATACGCAAGCTGCTAATTAAGTCATCAGTTATAATTTAAATAAAGGAAACTTTATTATTGGAATGACAATTTTCTTTTAGGCCTATAGCGAAGCTAAAAGGAAGCTTAAACGTGTCATGCTGGAGTGTCAGTACCTCCAAAATCATAATGAGTCTTCAACTTTTTCAAGGTAAGATCTTGAAAGTTTGTAGAGGATATTTCTGTTCTCGTTGCTATGAAGTTCTGTTTACTCACCCTATGACCAAATTGCAAAGACTAGCATATTGTACACACAGTTCATACTTTTTATAGCAGTAACTTGATCTTTAACTGGGAACAAACATCCATTCTATGCAAGTGAGAAAACTCAACCTTTATATTGAAGTCCTAAAGGAATGGTTATCCTTTAATATTTTACAGGATTCCAGTTTGCTCTCACAAAGAAGAATGATGTCATTTACTCAAACTGCCTGAAGAATTGACTGGAAACTGTAAGTTCTGTATTCATAACTCTTTAATTCACTTTAGTCAACCACCAACAATGTATAAAGTATCACCTTAATAACTGTGGCCGTATGATTCATTTAGCAGGTCCTAAAAATATCCACCATTTACACAGTAATCCTAGCATCTAAGCCTACCTTAGAGCTATCTTCTCCTTCATCTTCATGGACTGAACTGGATGGTGAAGGAGTTGCAGATTTGCTTCCAGGTGGAGAGGGTGAGTTGTGAGGAACATTGTTTCCACCCATATTCAAACCAAGCTGTGCACTGAGCTGGGACTGGTTAATAGTAGTCAGCTGCCCATGCTGCATCATTCCTGGCTGCCTAATATCTGCAGGTTGAACCCTTGGCCTCATGGTTGCCATCTGAGGATGGGAACTATACTGGGCTCCTTCTGTATTCCGTAAATCTTGCATCTACAAGAGGAAAAAAACTGTATTAAGCATATCACTAATAACGTGTCCTGTTCTTTTAGAGCTCTGTTGGCCTGATCGGCTATATAAGGCTTAAAAGAAATGGCATGTACTCAAATAAACATATAAATACTGAAAATAAACAGAATAGAATGTGATTGTCATTTGCATAATACTGACTGTTACAAACTATTCAGGCTGTAGTCTCAGCCTGTGGGAATAGCAAAAAGCACTGAAAGCTTGTTTCTTATTAAGGGGAGCAAAAAGGCACTGCTTTCTGTAACTGCATTCAGAGTATTTCAGAAATGCCAACAAACTGGGGCAGGTTTGCATTCTGAAGTTTAGAGCCAGATCGAAACATTAATATCCTCAAAATTCAAGGCTATTTCCAGATCCTACTTTTCTTCTTAAGATTTGTGTGTATTTGGGCTGTGAATTTGGAAGCTGGAGTTTTCAGAATTGGAATATCTAGTATTAAGTCCAAATCTATTATTCCCAGTGCTGCCCAATGAGAGACTGGAATTTTAAGGTTTTAAGACTGACAGAAAGGATCCATTGATAGACTGATTAAATGAATTCTGAGTTGATTTGCTGCTGAGACATATATGAACAGAAAGCTCAGAAGTTGCAGGATTGACAAATGAATCCATTGTGCTATGTGGGTCACCGCTTCTCAGCATTAACAAGACATACTATTTTAATTCAAGCAACAAATTCATTCTCTGCAAGGATAAGAATTAAAAGCATTGGAGGATGAAACTCCTTTCTTGTCCAGAGGTCAAATGTACCATACATACACACTACAACAGATTCCCTATAATGTCTTTTCATTTCACACCAAAACATGACAAAAGACAATGAGTATCAAGAAGCTCAGATTTAAGCTAAGGTGTTATGTGGGTGATATAAAATTGAAGTGTCAATTCAAAGCTGAAATGAAATAGATATAGTTGTCGTTCAGTGCATCAGACAAACATGTCATGAGTATCGAGTGGAATCTGACAGCAACTATCACTGTATAAATTCCATTATGATAAGGACACATGTTAATGGTTCAAGGTATTAACATAACCACATTTATCTACTGACAGTGTTTGTTAGACTTGTCATCCAGAACATTTAAAGATGGCTCAGTTCTTTTTTAACTTCGAATACCTTGTGACTTCTGTAACCTATTGGTTTCTCACATACACTCCCCTATATATTAGAGGAATCTATGGGATACCTCACAACCAGTAAGGCACAGAAAAAAGGAAAGATAAACCTGCAACTTCACATTTTCTCTCATTAGTAAGAAATCACAAATTTTAGGGAGATATTTTATGAGCCTGCAGATTGATTTTTGTAAGGCTGACTGGCTGGCAGTAAATTAAACTTATAATAGCATTAGTTCTGGAATACTAACCACTTTAAATGCACATGTATCTCTGAGAAGTATTTGGAATACATTCTGCAAACATAATTATACCTGTATTTATATTGCTTTAGAAATTAATAGCTTTTGGTAAAAAGGGGTTATCTATACAAATATGTTCAAGTTTGCTTAATGAATACTATAGCACCAGAGGAAAGGAGTCAGAGCAGTGTAAAAAATCAATTGAAGACTGAAATCTGAATCCTGACAGACATTCATATGTTTAAAGATCGCTACTGAATGTTTGTCCCCTTTCCTCCGGTACCAGCTCCCCTTCAAACATATTAGCCTTGAAAGCTACCATTATCACTGCCTCTGGCACACAGTCCACACCAAAGCAGTTGTGCCGTAAAGCTCTAACCGCTGCTTGGCCCTATCTCCCCCAGTCCAGCTGTGTCACTGAACAGCAAGCAGTTGGTGCAGGATGAGCAGGGAGGCAGGCTGTCCCCAGGTCCTCTCCAAAGGGTGCTCACCAGCTGCCATGCTGCTTGGTGCCACGTCCCTGGTGAGCCAGGAAAAGAGGCACCCCCTAAAGCCTCCCGCTCACCCTATCAGTTGCATGTAACACCCAGCACAGCTCAGAACCCTCCCAGGCGATTTTGTATTAGCCAATGTGTTGTCAGCAGGTTGAGGGAGGTGCTCCTTCCCCTCTCTCTGCTCATCACTGGAGAGGCCACACCTGAAGCACTTTGTGCAGTTCTGTGCTCCCCCGTAAAAGAGAAAACTGGACATGTTGGAGAATTCGTCATAGAGGGCCACACAGATGACTGAGGGACTGGGGCACCTCTCCCGTGAGGAGAGACTGAGAGAGCTGGGACCAGAGAAGAATAAGTGTAGGGGGATCTCACCCATCTGTAAAAATACCTAAAGAAAAGGTTCAAAGAAGACAGAACCATGTCCTTCAGTGATGCCTAGTTTGAGGACAAGAGGCAATGGGCACAAACTGGAAGAGGACGTTCCCTCAGAACACCAGGAGCACTTCTATGCTCTGTGGGTGATAAAGCACTGGCACAGGCTGCTTAGAGGCTGTGGAATCTTTTCTTTGGAGACCTTCAGCAGCCATCTGGATGTGGGCCTGGACCCCTACTCTGGGTGCACCTGCTGCAGCTGGGGTTGGGACAGATAAACACAGAGATCCCTGCCAACTGCAGCCATTCTGTGATGCTGTGGTCATGTGAATGTGTACCCAAATGATTTTACAAATGGAAACAAACATTATCTGAAACTCCTAGCAACTGTTGCAGTCTTTCAAATGAATTTACCAAGTATGTACTTCATTGAAAGCAGAGCAAAGGTTGTAATTTTAATTACCTTTTTTTTTTTCCCCCCAAGAAAAATGCAATAACTTTTTATTTTTCAAACACTCTCCTTTATTAAAATCTTTTTATGTGAACTTCAATTACCAGATAGACACTGCAGAGCATTCTGTGTTTGTCATCTTTAAAACAACATATATTTTAAAGAGTCTGTGCTCAGTTTTAGCTCCAGCACTGAACACACAGCTTGTTTTCAGATAACATAATACCAATTGGATAGTATTGTATACAACCCCCACAAAATATGCATATTCATATTTGTAAGGATCAGTCTTTTGAATTTTTCTATCAATACCAGGCAACCTTTACAAAACCAGGAGTAAGCATTCTGGAGACAGGTTGCTTTAAAGTACATGTTCCCTAAGCCAGAAAAGAACAACACCCTAAGGGACCTGCCTGCAGAGAAGTGCAATACCTGGGAACATGCCAATGACATCCATGAACTGAGCTGTGACCCTCAACAAGAAGAATGTATGTGGCTCTACATCTACAGATGAGATTTCTGTCTTGCTTCCCTCCTACACTGCAGGGCCTTCCCAAATCCTGATCCTTCCTCGAGAAACAAGGAAACTGTCTAAGAAAATGGAAATCTGAGTCAGAATAGGCAGCTGACGACATTAACTGTGAAAAGTTACTATGTAATACTGTGGAAAGCATGTGATGATGAATCTTTACATTTCTAAAGAATCATCATACTTCAAGAAGAGGCCTGTCAATGAAAACCACATACTTCCATTGCTGCTGTGGTGTTACAGCATGTCCCTGTCTCAAACACTCTGATGACCTCATCTATGTGTGAACAGTGGCACTGATCATACACATTCTGTTGGCACTGCTAGCAAAGTATGACCAATTCCATACAAAGTACTTCACAATCAGAAGCTTCAAATTGCTTGCTCTTCCAGATGGAGCCCACCACAGTGTGGCTGTGCTGGAGTGATACCCAATATTCAGAAACAATACTGCAAACATACTTCACTGAATACAAAGACAAATCTTGCCTGATGGCAGAATGTCAAATAGAAGAACAAAGTTAAAGAATTTGTGTGTTACAGGGGATAAGGATAGTCTTAAAATGATGCCTTTGATGGCCTGTTCAATGAGGTAATAATATTTGGCACTTAAATATCATTCTCCATCTGTCAATTTCAAGATGCTTCACAAATTTATAGTCAGCTCTAGAACATCTGGTTTTATTTTGTCTTTACTAATCCGGAACTAAGACACAGTTATTTTCATGGCAATATAATTTTTTCCATTTGCATTTTATATATAAGCATAAATATAAGAGCATTTACATATGCAGGTGTTTGACTATGCATTAAAAAACACTGTAAGAGTATCTCCTTTTGAGGTGTGTACCAATAACCCACCTAATAAGAATGTAGTTAGTGCACTACCAAAGCAACCCATTTGTTGTCTGCCTGAAAACAAGATCCTAATGCCCTGCACAGAGCTCACAAGTTAGTAAGAATAAAACTAAAGTGCATTAAACATCAGACCATCATTTTCCACATCAACTTAAAGCAATAATTAAGAAAATTGTGCTATGCAGAATACAGCACATCCCTACACGGAATCATCTCGCTGTGGGACAATATGAAAACAGTACCCTAATCACAGAATCACAGAAAATAGTGGTAGAAGAGACCTCAAAAGGTTATTTAGTCCAACACTTTATCTCACAGTGGGATTAGTTATACCTAAATCATTTCTGACAGATGTTTGTCTAACCTCTTCATAACCTCCCTAGGCAATTCTTGTGCTTAACTATCCTTACAGTGGAAAGGGCTTTTTTTCCGTAATGTCTCACCTAAATCTCCTTTGTTGTAATTTAAACCTACTACTTTTTACTCTACTCCCAGTGGACATGAGGAATGTTTTTCCCCTTATTTACAGAAAAGCTGCACACACTGGAAAGCTATTATGAATTTCCTTTCAGTTTTCTCTTCTTTAGACTAAACAACCAAACCTGAAGATTGAAAGACTTTTTTTCTTTCATATGCTGTGTTTTCTACACCTTTGATCGTTCTTCCTGCTCTCCTCTGGACTGTGTTCAATGGTCTTTGTCTTTCTTGAAATACCATGCTGCAAACTCCACAAAATACACATATTTTTATCTGACAGAGCTTTCAGATTGAATCCTTCAAGTCTCTAACAGAATCTAGGATAAAGCATTAAAAAAAATCCTTAATAATCTGTCTTCCTGATGTAAGCTGGTTACTCATGCAAGATGCAAAGAGAGTCAAATGGCAGGACCCTTAACTAACAACCCAGAAGCGGCTTTATGAAGCAAAGAAGTTTTTTTCTAAGAAGCATTAGGCAGGCAGTTTCAATCAGAGTGTGTTGTTAGCAAAATAATTTCCCCGTTGTTTTTCATGTTATAATTAAGAATTATGATGCGATCTCTCTCTCAAAAGCTGTAAGATTCCAAATTGTTTCTCCTCACTTAAATACATTTCTAATAAGAGTAATCCTTGACTGAAAGAAAAAAAAGAAGTTGCCTTAACAAAATGAAGTACATATGACAGGTCTAAATATATGCAAGAAATGCTAGGGATTATGGACTGGAAATGAAAACATTAAAATTGAAGGAGAAAGGCTTACTCTCTGAAGTAAGTGTAGATCATATACCTCACTATCCTGAGCAAATTCATAGCAAGCACAACAGACATTATTTCTAGTATCACCACCAGGTATTATGGGGATTTTTGCTTAATTTTTATGCAAGGTGAGAGATCATACAAACTTTTCTAATGAACCTGGTAGAAGTGGTTGATGGTCATTTACTTCTCGTCTAGAAGTTCAAGGTAAATCAAAGAGAAATGCTATTGTGAGAAATACTGCTGTGTACTATTGTGAAGCTGTGGGCTGCAGTTTAACCTAGCAGGCAACTCAGCACCACACAGCTATTCACTCAATCCCCTCAATAGGATGGGGGAGAGAATCAGAAAAAGTTAAAACTCTTCAGCTGAGATAAAAACAGTTTAATAGTATAGAGAAAAAAAGGGTAATTATAATAATAATTAATAATAATAATAAAAGTATACATAGCAAGTGATACACAATGCAATTGCTCACCACTAGTAGACTGACACCCAGCCAGACCCCAAGCAGCAGCTGCCCTCCCCACCAACTCACCTATTTTATTTTTCCGCATGACATCATATAATATGAGGTATCCTTCTGGCCAGTTCAGGTCAGCTGTCCTAGTTCTGCCCCCTCCTATCTCCCTGTGTACCCCTACCTGCTCACTGACAGAGCATTTTGAGAAGCGGAAAAGTCCTTAACTGAGTGTAAGCACTGCTCAGCAATAACAAAACAGTGGTGTGTTATCAATTTTATTCTCATCCTCAATCCAAAACACAGCACCACATCAACTACTTGTGGGAAAATTAACTTTTTCCCACTGGAAAACAGGACAGTACAGCACAATTAATTAATTCAAATAAAGATTTTGAGAGAAAAATCCAGGGAATCTTGAAGTTTACCTTCGATAATATCCACAGTATTGAGAGAAGAGCAACCTTCTTCTAAACCTTCTTCACTGATGTCATTCATCTTTGACACCATTATAGGTGCCACTGATGTTCCTTGGGTGATGGGATTTCTGTTATTAGCATTCTCAGTGATATTTCCAGAACAAATTGTGCCATCTTATTTTGTGTATATATATATATATATACACACATATATATTATTTTTTAAAATAATAAATTTTATTAATAATATATAAATGAATATATATTATATATAATGTATTATATTATAATATATATATAAGTGAATAAATTATATTATTTTGTGTATGTGTGTGTATATATATATATATGTATATATATATATATGTATATATATATATATATATAAAAATCACAATTTATAATTGTGACATGGTACATGTGCCATCTTCAAACTGAATGTTTGTTCCAGTCATTGCAAACTCCTAAATGATGGTAAGCAGTAGTCATAGAATCACAAAGGTCATCAAGTCTAACTACTGGCTCCACAAAAGACTACCCAAAATTAAAAAAAATATTTCTGAGAATGTTGTCCAAACGCTTCATGAACTCCAGCAGGTTTGTGCTGTGATACCCCATGGTTATTCACTACATATCTGTAGTTAGGTTTTAGATAAATTTCAATTGAATTAAAATCAAGCCATGCTGTTTCATGCGTTGTTTCACAACGTGTTGATGCTACTCAATGTGGTAATATAAAACCAGTTGAACTATAGAGAAGAACAAAAAAGTGACCCCAGTATTTAGAAGTTTGAAATCTGACAAGTTAGGATCACTGGTCAGAGAAGATAAAGCTGTAACTGATGTGTACGTCCTGCCAGGAGCAAAGAAAGATCAAACCCTAAGTTCCACAGATCTTTGCATACAGTAAAAGTAGGAATCGTATCTGTAACCAAGCCTTTCTTTTATATACATAAAAGAATGACTGCTAAAGAAAGGTTTGTTACTTTACTGTAAGTAAAATTTTACATTACTGTAAAATGACCGCAAAGAACTATTTAAAACACATTAAAAGGAATAATCCAAAGCATTACCTAATAGAAAAAAGGATGTGTGTTTTCATCATCCCATTTTCACAATTCTCTTCTGTATCAGCTAACTGCGTAATGAAAAACTGAGTTTTAAAGTAAGTGGGTATTTGGGAATTATTAAGTATTGTATACAAGTGTATTTCATATCCTATGCCCAGTGCATTTTCAGGACAAAATGAATGGGTCATTCAAAATTTTGGTTCATTAGGAAAATAATCTTAAAATCAAACAGAAAAAAGCTCACATGAAAAAAGAACCCTAAAGTGAAGAAAAAAAAAAACACAAAGCAAAACAACAACAAAAAAACCCAAACCATCCTATTAATTTTACTACTCTAATCTTTCCCAAATCATTGTTAGAAATTAAACCACTTTTTGTTGCTTTACATAGTATTCTTTCTGTAAGTGATCTTAAGCTCCTTTAAAACAATTATATACTCAAAATTTGACTGTAAAATTTTATAGTACAATCACATAATGACAAGAATGCAATAATATACAGTTTCTATATTTCTCAGTATACAGTTAATTTGGTGACTATTAACATTCTTTTCTACTTTATGTTTTAATATCCTTTGAGTCACACAGGACTAAGGTCTCAAAACTAATCATAAAAAACTACCGACTGCTATTCACTCTAATATAATAACCCTTTATTTAAAACAACCTCCAATAAATTTCATTATAAGAAGTTATTAAAAGGGTTAAAAACCTATTAAATGTCAAAGAATTTGCCTGACTCAAACTTCTAATAAAGAAACAGAATAGGCTTTCTTTCTGAATTATTTAAATCTTTACTGACTGTGCACTGAACCATGAAATTAGAAAAGTGTTATTAGAAGTGTTCTCTGGTTTTTATAAAAGTTGTAGCATAGAATATATCAAACCACAGTCTTTAACCAGACTAGTTAAAGAAATAGGTTTTTAATCCTGAATACATGGTTTTCACTGATATAAAGGGTCATAATTAAAAGTCTGGCCTGGAAGCTGAAGATAATAAAATTATTATTACAGGAGCATACATGTTCATTTGGTACATTCTAGATGCATGTTTCCATTTTAATTTGGACAAATATCTCCAATTTTGTTTGATCTTGCAAAGTCCACTTATTTGGATCCTCTCAGCAAACAATTAAGCTTTTAATAACGACTCATTTTAAAGAATTAATGGTGAATAATGTGTGTTATCTTTTTCCCTTTTTAAAGTGTCTAATACTTAACAGCAGGTATAGGTAGACAGCAGACAAATGGAATCTAGGACATGCAAGTCAAATATTCTGGAACACATCACCTGATAACAATATTATCCCTTCAATGCATTTTGCAAATATCAACAGAACTATTTTCTATTTCTCCAATTATTTACATAAGGAAAACAATCATCAATTTCATATTTATTTTGGTGATGCAAAAGAACACCTGAGTCAGCAGTGTATTTGCAGGTTCACTCAAACACACCCAAATCAATAGCCTTTTATCACAACAAAGGAAGTAAAAGAGACGACTATGAAAGACAGATGCCCCTTCCTTTAGACAATAATAATAGAAGCATCCAAAGGACATTAAAAGATTAGTTCTAGGAATAAAGAAATACATCCTTGGAATCCAGTGCTAAACTGTGCTTGCTATGGGGCAGGAGGGAAAGACAACTGCAATTGTCTTGGCAGTGCTTTGCTCCTATGACTGGCCCAAAACAACACATTTATTTGCTGAAAACTTATATATTGCTGATAACTTATATATTGCTGAAAACTTTGTTGAGTTCTTCTCAGCTCCATTCCATTCCATTCCATTCCATTCCATTCCATTCCATTCCATTCCATTCCATTCCATT
>JAPSGF010000019.1:2621959-2735870 GCA_035772895.1 Perdix hodgsoniae | reverse complement strand
TTCCATTCCATTCCATTCCATTCCATTCCATTCCATTCCATTCCATTTCGCTGTTTATTTTTTGAAGATGTTCACCACACCGTCTTCCTTATTGTTATCTGTCATGTGTTGTTCTATCTGCTCTAACAGACAAAGGCAACCTGACCACACTGTCCATCTCACTTACCACAATGTAAAGGAAGCTCCACAGAAACATTTACATGAATAAAAACATATGGAGAGTATTTCTTGAATTAGTACCACTCCCTGTAGATAATTCGTAAATTTTCCAACAGATTTGCCAAGGGGGGAGCTGGCCACATGAGAATAGAGGGTGCTAAAGCACAGTGCAGGACTAGGGATGTAGCTAAGTGCATAGCTGTGTCTCTCAGTGATGCCAATACATCTGTCTCTGAATTGTGTCATACATATTTTAAATATTTTAATATTTTAGTGTTAATATTTAGAAGATTAGGGGATTTAGCATTTAAATAAATTAATTTGCAATCAGATACTCATGTACATCACATTACATATTTCAAAAGAAAGTGTAGCTTGCACAGCATTTAGAAAATATTTGAGATAAATTGGAAATTGTAGAATGACACTGGGATGTTTGAATGAAGGTATTCAAGAATGTTTATACAGCAAAAAATGTGACTTGACCATATTATTTATTATGTTAAGACTGGCTCCGTGTGAATAATTTGGGTATGCTAGTGTCTGTATTTTTAGCACAATACAGATGCAGTCATTTGCTATCTTGATAGGTCTGAAAGTCTTTGAGAAAGACGTAGAGCCATTGAATGACCAAGTAATCCTTTGAATTCCAGTTCAGAAAAGATGTAGAACCATTGAATGACCAAGAATCCTTTGAATTCCGGTCAGTTCAGGCTCTTGTACTGATTTAATGAGCTTAGTTTCAGTAAGGAGTGGCTGTCCAAGCGGAAACTACTAGATCTGCATGCATTAATGACAGGTAAAACAAAGAAAAAATACAGCAAAGTGAAACATGAAATTGAAGATATATAATTGCACAACATTCCTGATGATTCCTTATATATTCCATATATTCCACGTATATAATGTCGGTTCATTCTCTTTCTTGATTCTTGTCACTTTCTAAAAAGATCATTTCTAAATTTCTTTTAGCTGAATTATTTCAATGCAGCACAACAACACAATGCAACCCCGAACTTAAGGAAGCCAACTTTGACCTCTTCAAGGAGCCATGGGTTACAACACTGGAAAGTAAGGGGGCCCAAGAGAGTAAGTTGACTTTCATGCACCATTTTCTCCAATCTCAAGATCCCTAAGAGTAAGAAATCAGGCAAAGGAGAACTGCATGGTTGAGAAAGTTACTCACAGAAAAACTCACATGGATGAAGAAAGCTTATGGAATGTGGGAAGAGGGTCTGTCCACTTGGGAGGAATATAGGAGTGTTGTCAGAAAGAGTAAGGTCCACTTGGAATTAAATCTAGAGAGGGAGGTCAAGGACAACAAGAAGTGCTTCTTTAACTCTATCAATAGTAAAAAGAATTAAGGATAACATGAGCCTGCTGCTGAATGAGATGGGTGTCCTGGTAATGGAAAGAGGGCAAGAAGGAAGATCCAGGAAACTACAGGCCAGTCAACCTAACTTGGGAAGGAACAACTTATTCGCTATCATCTCTAAGCAAATAGAAGAAAATAATGTTACCAGTAGTCAACATGGGTTCACCAATGGGAAATCATGTTTGATCAATGTTTTAGCCTTCTATGATGTCACGACTGGCTGGGTAGATTAGAGGAGAGCAGTGGATGCTGTCTACCTTGACTTCAGCAAAGCATCTGACGCTGTCTCCTATAAGAACTTTGTAGGTAAGCTTAGGCAGTGTGGGATAGGTGAATGTACTCTAGGGAACCTGCTTTAGCAGGGGGTTGGACTAGATACCCTTCTGGAGGTCCCTTCAAACACTGGCTGACTGGCAGAGCTCAACGTGGAGTCTAGTTGGAGGCCTGTTGCTAGTGGTGTTCCGTAGAGACTGACCTGCTGTTAAAGTATATTCATCAGTGACCTGGATGAAGGGATAGAGTCTACCCTCAGCAAGTTTGCCAATGATACAAAGATGGGAGGAGGGACTGACACACCAGAAGTCTGTGCTACCATTCAGTGTGTCCAGGACAGGCTGGAGAGTTGGGTGGAGAGGAATCTTATAATGGTCATCATGAGAAAATGTGGTGTACTTATGGGGGGACTAACCACATGCATCAGTACAAGTTAGAGGCCAACCTGCTGGAAGGGAGTTCTGCAGAAAAAGTCCTGAGTGTTTTGGTGGACATCAGGTTAACCATGAGCCAGCAGTGTGCCCTTGTGGACAGGCCAATGGTATCCTGGGGTGATATGATAATGAGGATAATGAGATATAAGTCAAATGTCTGAAACTGAGAAACACAGGCAGAACTAATCCACAATTGTTTATATTCTTCCTCTTGGACACCGTGATGTGCAATATCCTTGAGATTACTTCCTGAAGCTATAGTGTTCTTTTTTTGGGTAGTGGCTTACAAACGATGTGACTACAACAAAATATACAAAATTAACTATAAGCTAAGTTTGAACAAGATTATATTTATTAATGACTGGATTAGGGGGGCTCAGCTAGTTCAGAGCCAACTGAGCCTCAGAGTTAGGCTCACTGAAAAATATCAGCCCTATTTGAGCAAACCATTTTGTGTGCCATTTCAGTTCCAGATGGAAATAGTTGTGACATGCTATCTTTTGCATTGCCATGCACAGTAATTATGTTAAATCAATAACTGTCCGCACTCTATGTACACTGGCACTAGGCTATACAGAATTATGACTTCACGTTATCTCTCCAGCATATGACTTGTACATTTGTTAAAAACTAGTCATCCAACTTATGGGTGTGCATTTTGTGAATTTCAGATTGATTATGGATTAAGTTCACTTTCCTTGATAAAGAAGATCATACTTTTCCTGGCTGGTAACAGTAACCCTGAAAAAAACCCATATCCCATACAATTCTACTTTCTATTAAGTTCAGCATCATAACAAAACCCATAATTTAGACTAATAAGAATGAGTTGAACACTTTAAATGACTTTACTGAAAAGATCTATTACCAAATCTGTTGCTATGCTGCAGTCTTGTAAATTCACAGTGTGAGTGATAGTGCTAATGGAAGTTGAAACAAAAGGTCTGAAAAATGTTTAAGTCACAAGAGATTTTTTTTAATATAAATGATCTTGTTATCAAGTGATAAACTTACTGATATTTGTAACTATACTGTCATAGTTTTCTTTGGAAGATAAACGTAATGAAGTAGTCAAATATAGTGCGTTTTGTAAATGTTAAACATATGTGTGACTGCCAGGCAAGATGCTTTTTGTAAGTTATGAAAAATATGCTTGGCTCTCAGGGAAAAAGCAATTTAATGATATGCTATTAACTCCATCATTCTTCTGTATTGTATTATTTACTATTTTGTCTCCAAAACCTATTTAACATCTCTAGTATAATTATCCATCTGCAGCTTGCCAAGTTCAATATTATAACTCTGAAACAAGAAAAATCTCAATTATTTTATTTTCAACTATGCAGAATATGAACAGTTATCTAGCAGTCTCAGAAGATTGAAATTAGTAAATCTGTTTTGCTTAGTATCCATTATATTAGAATATGACAGAAATCCTTCCTGAAAATCTTCTTTTTAATTTAAGAATATCTCTTTATTTTGCTGATTTGATACTTCTAAATTGGTTGGATACCTTCCTTAATAAAGCCTGATAAACTTACCAAAGTAATTTCAGAAAAATAAAAGGCCAAAACATCTTGAAAAGGAATACATTACAGGCAATCACAAATTAGGGTTTATTTTAAAACTCATTATTTAATCCTAATTCTTTTTGATTGTGAAGCATCTCATTGTTCAATTCATCTTTTGAATAAAGCAGTAGCCTTGGTTCAGCTAAGAAAGTATCCTTTTTTCTTTATTTTACAAACTTCCACTGTTAGCATTACCAAGTGGCAGCTAACAAGTGGGGATGTGAGATTTATGACCGTTTATACAGTAATTTCACTTTATTCGTGTATGGCAAAGAAGCACACTGAAGTCTGTTGTAAGGATGTGTGGTAGCATAATATTTGTTTTGTATATCTTGTTGTAGAAAGTAGCAAAACTCAAGGAATTTCACCTACTCTGTATGAAATCCAATAAAATACAGAAAAATTTTATGCTGAAATTTAAGCAGAAGCCAATTACTGTCTGCAAGGGAAAAAGGGAGGAATGAAGAGATTTACAGAATACAAACTCAGGAAAATAATACAAAAACAAACAAACAAACAAACAACAACAACAACAACAAAACCACCAAAAAAACAAAAGCAACAACAAACTGCAATACAGGAATTTCTAGCTGTGAAAAGCATGCCTTCATAGCGAAGAAAGAGAAGGGTGATTAGCTAACATAGTAGATCAATGATTGACCACGAGGTTAGGCTTTAGAGATTTTTCTTCTAGCTAGATGAGTACATAACAACTGTGGATCCACAGGGATGTTTTTGAAGGAATGGCCTTGGTGTTTTAGCAGTATTGCCTCACAAGTTCATTTGTGTTGAAATATTTCCATTTAGATGAATTGTACTATAATTTTGAAGAAAATCTGAAGGAAGTTTTCCTCTTCCCTTTCTTCCTAGATGATGGTCTAGTCATGTTAACCATTTCTAACTTCCATCTGGGACTATATATCCTATGAGCTGAAAGTGATGATAAGTAATAATATTAGTACAATACAAAAAATGATTGCTTATGATTGCCAGGTTTGAGGCTGCTGTGATCACAAGAAGTTTGTACAGAAATTCCCAGACTCTTCTCCTGACCATGTATTAGCTTTGTTGACAGACAGAGATCTTGGTTCTACTTTACAGTCTATTAATGGCTGAAATTGAGATTAACATAATTTTATAAAATGTACCCAAATCTGAGATGGAATCTATGTGGTGAGCTTTCACACTGCCAAAAAGTACCTCTGGAAAGCACCCATAACAGGCAAATACCCAGATGAGTAAGAGATAATATTTAATCATTAGAAAGATTAGAATGCACATAATCTCAAAATGGCAAGACAGTAATATCTTGAAAAACAGAAAGGCCTACCCACACTCTTTCGTTGTGTTCATGTGCCAAAGACTGCCTTCAAGTGAGCTCTTCATGCCATTGTACAACTCAAACACTGCATAACTTCACAGTGCACTACGACAGCTCTTCCAGTTTCTTTACTATTCCAGAATAAGGTCATCCTCTACTAATACAACTATAGAGAATTTTATAGCTAAAAAAACAGCCTATGCTGTCTCACTTCTCCCAGAAATCATTTTACTCATTCTAGGAAGAAATTTTAAAATGTAGTTGCCATGTGTGCAGAAGTACATTCATGACTGTTCACATAATTACTGCAATTATGAATGCAATTCAGGTAAATATGCAAGCACACTACCAGCTAAGCCTCTAACTGGTAATTTATGTGTGCCTTTACTCAATTTGCATGAGCAATTTTCATAATCACCTTCCCAGGTTTAGTACATAGATCTCGGGACTCAGTTTACATAAAATCTGACTGAATAACTAATATAGGGTTGATGAAGGATGCATAAGTGACTAGTAGAAGAAAGAAATTAGAAGAATACAGAAATAAAATAAACTGAACAAAGTCAACTTCAGCTTATGCATTAGCCTTTGTTTATATTTCATTTTGAAATAAAAGAAAATGAGTAATACACTAGATAGGTCAAGTTCCCTCAATTATGCTCCTTTCTCCTGTTTTCAATACACAACCTACCCTTTCTGCTAGTGAGAAAGCATAAGGACTTTCAGAAAGACAAGTTATATATGTACAGTGCAATTCACAGTAAGTGAAATTGTCATTTTAAGTGTCTAGCTCTATCTGAGAAATGCAGAGGAATTCTTCGTGAACGTAAAGCCAAAACATTAAAAAACGCAAAGCCTGTGGTGTTTACAGATAAATAACTGAATAAGTTTACAAGAGCCTTCTTTTTTTTTAAAGTAAACATGCTGCATACAGAGATATTTCAAGAAATTATACTTCTGTTTCTACATTTATATCAACAGAAGAAACTTAAGTTTTTTATTTTCAGAAGACAAAAAGATAAAACCATTTTAGAACAAAAAAGAAAAACATACCTAGATACTTCTCTGAACCTTGAAAATTAACTATGAAAAAGACATTTTCTATGTTTCTATGGAGAAGTGAACCAAAATACTTAGAAAATATGCATGTGTTAGAGAAAAGGAATGATAATAAGATGCCTCTCTCTGAAGACTACCTCTGATTATGGAAACCTGTAGGATCAAGTTTTTAATTTAATGACTTCTCCGTAGTAGTCTATAATATCTAGGAAAAGTTCATGAAAAACTTATAAATGTTATATTTCAATTTGTAGAATTTAAATATATCTTTTGAAAATCCTGAGGTGCTTTTGCACAGGTTAGTAATGATATTTGTTAGTATTTATGCTACCTGAAATGGACCGCTTTTATTTTCAAAGTTCAGTAAACCATATCTGCTATAAGAAGTCTTGTTTTAGAGATATATTGCTCAGTAATAGCCATAAATACTTGCTCCCCATGTAACTCAAATTAATATCTCCCTGCATTATTACTGCTAACATTGTAGAATTAATAAGATCATAGGATAGTAAGTGGAGTTCTTTCCCTGCTACAAATGGTAAAGTGTACTCTTAACTGAATTCCGGATGAATTATCAACCACTGTCACATAACACAATCGCAGTCGAGCACAACGGAGATAACAGAGCTGATGTTGAAGTAACAAGCAAATCAAATCTCTGCTCATAAATAGGTTACACTTGCTATGTCTTAAAACTGTTGGTGAGATAATTTGGTTTGAAAATTACTGGCACATGATAAACACTACTCAGGATAACACTATATCAGAGGTATTGTAATGTCCAGAAAAATAACTGTCATGAAGTGATTAAAATAGTAGATGCTAAATCTTGTGCTTTAATGAGGAATATTTTGCATGTAAGTACCTCCCACTACTGTTCAGGAAGTATAACAAAAGGAAAAAAAAAACATTATGAAAAGGACCAAAGAAGCAGTGCCGTTCTTCTTTTCCTACACAACCACGTAACATCCTCTGCCTGCCTTAGTCTGTACCTTGGCAAGCTTTAAGTGTATCCAAAATGCTTTCCTTAATTTTAGAAGAAGAGAAAATGTGCAACCAACTAATCTTGATATATCTGCGTATAAGGTCAGTAAAGTGAAAAACTGGAAGCGTTTTAGAAGGATAATCATGTCAGTGTGATGCACAATTCATTCCTTAATTTGTTCTGTGATTTCAGGACTAGAAAATAAAGTGACAAATATGAGCATTATAAGGTGTTAAAATTCAAGGAGTACCTTCTCACTGTCTCCAGCTGAAATATAGGCATGTAGTTGCAGCAACATAACTAACTAAGTCACGCTTTTCAGTTTTATCTTGTTTCCTAATTATTTTAAGGTGTTGTTTTCTTTTTCCTCAGCACTTTATTCCTTGCTATTTAATAGCATGAATACTATGACAGTATTCTAGGAGAAAAGTTTTGGAAAACAAAGATTAACGTTCTGAATCACCAGAGCATCAATTCATTGCAGAATTATATGGAATTTCTACACTTACTCAGTGCTTGTCAGTTCTGATAATCTTTGAAGTCTCACTGGACCACTGTGGCTGGCAACTACTGTGAAAATCTCTACCGACGCTAAAGAAAATGCTCAGCTTCTACAGACAATGATATAACAAGAGGCATCTTGCTGTTGCTGCTCTCTAGCAAACCCAAATACTGTAATTAATATTGTAAAAAGTGCAACAGGAAATTCTCTCCAGCACTCCAGGAACTATCAGTCTGCAGAAAGATGAATTAATCTAGCCCTGGATCTTAGAGTGGTTCTTTTGGTGGCCTGTGATGCTGCTTTAGCACACAGATTCTGATTCCGAGAAAGAAAAAACAGCATTTTTTCCCTTTATTCTGACATGGATAAGATCTAAGCCAGGGCTAAAATTTCCCTATATATTTTGAAATGCTCATCTTAATGATTTATTGTTATAATAAAAGGGTATTGTGATTTCATGACCATTTTGGTGAACAGCAAAGCACTTGCCCACACAGAGAAATAAATTTGTTTCTTAAAGAATCAAAACCAAAATGTATTTTAAACTACATATGATGATTTAAAGTCTTGTAACACAGACTCTTCCTATGAGAAATATTTCCCAGTACTTAATGCAATTAAACTAGGAAAATATCAATACAATAGAATATTTTAAAACAGTTACTGTTCAGAATAATATATACTGAGAAATATGATTCAAATATATCCCATTCTAAACATAAAGACAAGTGGATGTTTAATAGCTAAATTAAATCCTGAAATTGATGATGAGTTCAGCATGTACAATATAAATCTGCATCTTTAAAAGGGACTTTTGTTCTTTTGGAGCACAATTTTGATGCCACGGACACTAGGAATAACAGTAACATAGGGTAAGACGAATTTGAATGCAGCTTTCTATTTCTGTGATAACTACTGAAAACTATTAAATTTATGTAGCAAATATTCCCTGAAGTAAGTGTTATGCTACTCAGCCTCCTAAAAACCATACTGTGTTCAAATGAGCAAGCAATCCCAATTGCTATCCCACTTCTATCTAATTTGTTCCTCCCAAATTGCAGTGTCTAGGCTGACCCAGTGATTTAACCATGTCTTTCTCAGGGGTGTGGATACATGACACATGGCTTTGGGTTGTTTTCCACTGTAGTTTTCAGATGTCAGGCCTGGCAATTTAACTGGCATGCATTTGCAAAACTCGATCTCATCTGACATGCTTAAGAAGCAAAGCTTCCCTATGATGCAAGGAGCTAAGCTATACTTTGGCTCCCAAGGCCTCAAAAAGTCAGGATCAGAAACGTATGAGCTGCTATGCAATTTCGTATCAAGATGATCCTCAAAGATATCTCTGATTTAAATGTACACATTGATTTCCACTGTTGTATGTGGTTTTGCTTCGCTTTAATATAAGTCTGTAATGCAGAAATTCTAAAAAATTAGGCCTTCTGTTTTTCACTCGAAGCTGCACCCCACCATCTGACTTCTGTTTAAAAGCAGGGCTACTCTCAGTCTCTTTTAATTCCCTAGCTACTTTTTCTGCCTGTTTGGAAGACAGTTCCCCACTTACTTCAAGGCAACACATTAGTAGCACTTTCTAGATGACAAAAATGGAGTGAACTTTTGGATAAAACTGAGTTTCCCTGTGAAGTAATTCATTACAGGTTGGGGTCCAAGTAGATGGGAGAAGGACAAGAGATTTCATGCAGCTCCAGAAAAACCATGTGCCCCTCAGACACTGTTCTGCCTGCAGCAGGGGTGAGGTGATCACTCCTCGGCTGTAGGTTATTCTTTGCTCAAAGGGCAGTGAGGCACTGACACAGGCTGCCCAGGGAAGCTGTGGTTGCCTCATCCTTGGAAGCATTCAAAGTCAGTCTTCTTGGGTTCCTGGGCAGCCTGATTTAATGGTTGGCTTACTCTGCTTACAGCATGGGGTTAGAACTAGACGATCTTTGAGGTCCCTTTCAACCCAAGCCATTCTGTAATTCTATGTACTTCTCTCTGAGGCATCCGAGAAAGCACTTCTCCTGGTAGCAGTTGGGCCCCATGGGAAGTAGCAGTGCAAATCTGCTGGAGAGTAGTCTTGCATCTTTCCTTCTGTCACTTTATGAACAACCACAATTGTAACTGTTAGCTACAATTCAGCACTGCACTTTCTATAAACTTCTCACAACAAAGTTAACAAAACTGAAAATGAAAGCAAAAATGAAGTTTCAAACTCAGCATACAACTTCTTGCAAGGCCAGTATAGTCTTGTCTATTCTTTTCTTCGTCAGAAGTTATCTGAACAAAATGATTAGTATGATCTAGGTTTTTCTGACTAAATTTCTTTAGTTTTTAATTTGTGTGCTAATGAATATGATCCCATGGAAACAAAAAATTATTTGTTTCCAGATTGGAAAACACTGATCAAAAGAAACATTAATGTAAATGTTATGAAGGCCAGATTTTGGATTTTTAATTTTGAAATTTAATTTTTATAGAATCAAGCAAAGAATATCTAAAGTTTGGAAGGAACCCATAAGGATCACTGAGTCCAACTCCTGGCTCCATAAAGGATGATCTAAAATTCAAAACTTTTGTCTTAGAGAGTTATCTAAACCCTACTTGAATGCCAGTAGCTTGGGGCTGTGACCACTGCCTGTTCCCAACACCCAAACTGAGCCTCCCCTGATGCAGTTCCATGTTTATAAGGCACCCTAAAAATAATTCTTCCTCTTATAAGTATAGCATTATAAAACTTAAATTTTAAAAATATATTCTTGTGTTGAATTTTCATTGCACCTTGGAAATAGTAATAACAGAACCATGACAGCTAACTTCAAGCTCAAGAAGACATGACTTGGCACAATAAATAATCAGAAAGCTTCTACTTAATCCGCACTAATGTAAACAATAAATCTCTTAAATAAAGATTGTGTGAATCTTCATTTATCTTTTATGACAAGAGAGCAAAGGTTGTAGCTTAATGAATGGAAAGAAGCAACAAGGTCAGATTTAAAAGCCTCGAAGGTCAAATTTCTGACATCCTTGAACACTGAAAAAACCTAATGCGATAATTACTATTTTGTTTAAGTCACTGATGTCTATTTTTTATTTCAAAAGAAAGGGAAAAAGAAAATGTAATTCAGGAACTCAAGAAGCTTGCTGTAATCTGTAACATATAATTCCCCCCCACATTATAGACTCCTTATGTTAGGAGGAAAAATACATTAAAGGGGATCTGATTTGAGACCTCACAGTGTATGCGAAGTATCCAGTGTATATACACTTCTAGAAAGTGTTTAGTTAAGAAAAGGACAAACAGTAGAACAGACACATTGCCTAATTTTGAATTTGAAATATTTCTCACTGGTTTGAATTCCTAAATCACTGGCTTTGGTGAATGTACAAGTTGTTCTTAATCTTTACAGACAACAGAAACATAGGCATTGACAAAGGGTCCAGAAAGCCACGTACTTTTATTTTACATACATATGTATTGATTTTTCCCCAAATGGAAGACCTCTGTCATCTAACAGGGTTATTCATAGATTCAAAGAGTTGATCGGGGTCATTAATAACAATAGTAAACTGATCATCATTCCAATAGGATTTGACAATGGCTTTTTTCAAAGTGGATACTAATGTATTGATGCCTCTGAAGTTCATTACAGCAGTAATAAATCATTAGCCTCCACAAAGTGATTTATAAGTTGGTTAAAATGCACTAGAATGGACTGCCAAGCAACTCTGCTGAGATGATGAAGCTGGTACTAAAGGGGATTTTTTTTCAGGTTCTTTGACCAAAATGGTGTTACTCAAAGTGATCATATCACAAAGTCTAAAATAAAACAAATCATTGTAATAATTTACTTTAATAGCATGTTTCAATCTTCATAAAAGGGTGACTGAATTTTACTTTGAACTGTTAGATACATTCTTTTCATTCACTGCTGGCAGCAAACTCTTAACCTATAAAGCTCTAGTGTTGACCCCAATGATTATATTTGTGTTTACTTTAACCAAAAGAAGTGTACTGTGTGCGTAACTATGGTTACTCTGCAAGGGTGTCTGTGTAATAACATTTTATTATAATACATAAGTAGCTTGTCAAGCATGCAGTGCTAAGCCGTAAGATTAGTAATGATAATATCACAAGAAGTATATGGGCCACAACTCAATACTTAGGATATTTATGCTAAGCAAATCTGTTCCGATTTGAAATACACCACTGCTAGTTACTACTTAAGTACCTTAATTACAGTTAAGACCTATTGATAGTTGACTACAGAATGCTGTGCATTCAGTTATGCTTTTCATTTATATCTGATCTTAAGCAAACTTCACATTAAGTCCTACACACCCTAATGCTCTGATTCTGCTGCAGTAACTCACCCATGAGTGGCTGAGTTAGCCTGGGATCACAAAATCACAGAATATCCTGAGTTGGAAGGGACCCACAAGGATCATCAAGTCCAGCCTCTGGCTCCACACAGGACAACCCAAATCTCAGAATGATTTCTGGAGGTCTCTTCCAGCCCCTAAAATTCTGTAATTCTGTGATCTTTCTAGCTCCCATTACATGGCCAAGTTGTATGGAAGGTAAAGAGTCACATATCCAGACATGGCCCTGTCCTGTGTCCTCTGGACCATACACAATCTGACAAAAATTGTTTGGGAGAGGAAAAGGCAGCCACACCACCTTCAAGCCTACATGACAGCACGTACAGCAAACACCTGTCTGGCCAGGCACAAATGCTAAAGAAGTGCAGCAACACTGTGTCTGTGTTTGCATTAAATGACCCTGGGAACTGCTCTGTGAGCTGCTGGGACCTCTGCCCAAGCACAGCTATTTCCCCTACCTTCTTCCTGCACAGTGCTGTGTCTAAATGGCAGAAATAAGCCTCAATTGATTTGTCTTCACCCATTTGAATACTCCTTGCTTAAGCAAGTAGGTCTTACACAAGGAACCCTTAAAGATTAAGTACATTAAAGGCTTGTCTTTAATACCAGGAATAAAATAAAGTAATGTCTTCTGGAAATACGTGATAAGAATTACTATGAACCATACAGAAGACAACACAATAACATGTTATCCTCTCACTGTAATTCAATTACAAGTGTGGATTGTGTAAGCGCCATGAAACATTTAGGGACAGACATTCAAAAGGCCAACTCCATATGTTTACAAGATCAATTTTTTTGCTTGCAAATCTGAAATGGGAGGAGGTCTGCCTCTACCTAACTGAATTGATATACATAATTGAGATACACCATTACAGGTAGAAGTACATTGGTAATAAAACTACTCACAAGTAAAAGAACAAGGTCCTCTAAATATTTTTAAATAACACAGTTAATGTCACTGATTTGGAAGCTAATTTCTTCTTCTGTATTTGCTGTAGAATCATTCCAGGACAGCCCCTTCTTAGATTTCAGAGAAGTCTCCCACAGAATGACAGGTTTCACTGAATGCAGAAAGAGAGGAGTGGGCATGCAGACAAACTTAAAGAAGGTTGGGGGATTTCTTAATTGCAAAATAAAAATGCCATGTTGCGCAAAATGGAGATCGCAAAGCGACCAACATGAACGGGTAGAATTTAAACATCCCACTGACAGTTTAACAAGTTCAGCTCAGATCAGAGTATGATCATTTTACCCTTAGCTAACATTTTACAGGTGCATTTTAAAAAGCTTTCACTTCAGAGAGGCAAATGGTAAAATAAGATTGCCAAAATCAATGAGCGCTTATGCATGTCACAAAGAAATCTTCAAGTAACCAGCAAGATAAGAAGTCTTCACAAAGCTACAGATACAATCTCTAGCAATGGAGGAATCTCTAATAGAAACGCCAGTAGAAAATATTTATCTGATTTCAGTTCAATCCAGTTGATGAGTATATTTTGGAACAAAACACAGGTCTTTTATACCACTATGCGATTACCCACATTCACAAAGTATCCTTGATGGTCCCAAGACAGTACTTTTAATACCTGATAGCACTATCTAATACAGAATACAGCAAGCTATCTGTAGCAAACACAAGCTCAAAAACACATACTGGAGCATTTACCCACTCGGGGCACAGGGCACAACTTGAAGATCAGAGAAAAAGCTACATTCAGCATAATGAAAGTAGTGCAAATCACTTTGTGTCTGAAGGCACACTAGCCAGAATTTGCCTAAGTGTGCTGATGCGACATCCTGGCGCAGTTCTTGAACAACAAACCTTCCTCCTGGCACTTTGCTTATAATCAGTCACTGTGGCTGTGCTCATTTACTGCCACTTGATTGCTCTTACAGATAGGTGTGAACATTTCAGTGACCTCGCAGATGCACACAAGGACTGAAGAAAGAGTGTGAGTTCTAAAACCTTCATGAAAATAACTTTATATACGGAATGGGAAAAAATTGGTGGTAATATTGGCAACAATCTTCTTCACTGCACAAATATCTCCCATCAACAATACCAAACAAGAACTTCTGGGTTCTGGTGAAGCTGGACATGAGGCAGCAGTGTGCTCTTGCAGCCCAGCTCCTGCAACTGTACCCTGGGCTGATCTAAAAAAAGGTTTCCAGTAGGGTGGGGATTCTCCCTGTCTGCTCTGTCCTTGTGAAGCCTCATCTGGAGCACTGTGCCCAGAACTGGGGTGCTAAGCACAAGAAGCATGTGGAACTGTTGGAGGGTGTCCAGAGGAGGGCCATGAAGATAATCATAGACCCGAAGCATGAAGAAACATTGAAGGAGCTGGGCCTGTTGAGCCTGGAGAAGTGAAAGCTCTGAGGAGAACTCACTGTAGTCTTCCAGTATCTAAACACTGCTAATAAACAAGACAGAGACTGACTTTTTATGCTGTTTGATAGTGATTGGACAAGGGAGAATGGTTTAAAACTCAGAGAGGGGTGATTTACATTTGGATCTTACAGTGAAATTCTTTTCTCACAGGGCAGAGAGGCCCTGGCACAGCTGCCCAGAGAAGCTGTGGGTGCCCCATCCCTGGAGGCGCTCAAGGCTGGGTTGGAACGGGCCCTCAGCAGCCCTGCAGAGAGTGGGAACTAGATGATTTTTAAGATTCTTTCAAATCCAATCCTTCTTATGATCCTGTGACTCTATGACAGTGCAGATCTGATAACTGTGAGCGCTACTGGTTCGCACTTGCGGTACTGCTCTGTGATTGGGAATTGGCACAATCATTCTATTTTGGTAGTGATGGGGAGCAGATTTCTGGGCGACAGCTGCTAATGCAGGTGCACCTTCTTTTGGTATGTTATCCTGTGTAATGGGAGCTATCTGAGTCACTGGCTGTGTTACAGTTTAGGAAATGTGTTCTGTTTGCAGTCTTCCTAGGTATTTGAATGAATTTGTTTTATTTCAAGGTGGTCATAACTTGATGCTGATATAACCTGAACTCGCGGACATGTGGAAAACACAAATCCTAAACTTCTACAAAGAACTGCAGGACTGTATATCCCATTCTCATAGAGGAGTAAGTTCTGGCCCTTTATATTCTATCAGAGATGCTCAGCACCACCTCCACCAAGTGGAATATGGACCTGCAATGGTTGGGTGATAAAAGACATTTATCTCAATCTGCTCTGGAAAAATTGACAATGAATGAAGATGAAAAATTCTCGATTAAGACCTGGGGAGCTGAAACTGACACAAATTTATGAGCTTCTTTATAGTATCTGTATTGTTTGTTTGCTTTTTTTCCTTCTCAAATAGATACAATGAAAATAATCCTTCAACTCAAATTCTGCAGTGAGGAAGAATACAGAGGCAGAATAGCTTCTGCCTTCTCAAACAAAATATAACAAGTATAAGGTTAACAAAATGCATTAACTTCACAATGAGGAAGGTAAACCACATAATTTGTTTGTACAAGAGTTCCATAATACAGGATTTGTATGTACAAAAGACTTTTTACAACCTGTATTTCTAATCTTGCCTCTATTTTACTGCACATTCCTAACACTTAATAAGCTAAGCTCTGGTAATGCAGATAACCACATTCTCTTTATTTCTTTTTTTTTCTTCCTGATTCAGACAGAGAAACTGAGGCACACACAGAAATTTCTCTAACAAAATGTGAATCTGAATATGAGAGCACTTCTGTGCAAAACTCCTACTCAAAGGTCATCAGAGGCAACATAAGCCTTCACAAATATTTTAATGGGGTTTGAATCATTACCTAGAAGACCCAGAAGTAGCTTTCTGTCTCAGTCATTACCTCCTTAATCTGATCACTTCTCTCATCAATCACTTTAATCTGCCTATGTTTTCAACTGCAACCCTGTCAGAAGAACTATGTGGATTTCATGAAAATATTATGAAAGCATGAGGACTTCCGTGAAGGATCCTTCAGTAGGTCGCCAAAGACATCATATTCCCCATCTTGTACTTAATGTAGTAGGCAGTAAGGTTAAAGATGGAGGTTTACATCTGATTTGAAAACATCTTAATATGAATTTTCAACTAAAAGCAGCTTTGTAGATTGCATGCACTTGAAAACCTGAAGTTTCAAGGATGGGAAACCAAGCATGAAAGATCTTATATACCCTCTTATATTATCACTAAATGATCTTCATCAGTGTTTTTCATCTTTAAATGGAAGGGACAGATTTTCACTTGATCTTCCCTATTAGCATTGAAGAAATCACGTCTCCTCTCAGATATATCTTGTCATTGAATGCAAAGTTCTTATGAACCATCATTAAACTTGTAAATTCTTTCTTGAAAGTAATACTCTCCTATTCTGCGTGCACACAAGCAAGTATAAATGAACATAATGATCTACATTTCCTAGTAGCTGGATGTCTGCCCATCTACCAAATATGTCACCTGTCATTGTTCAGGTGACTGAAGAGATTGATACAAATAATTTTTACAAATAATTGAGCACAAGATAAGCACAGAACACATACAGACTGGTACTAATCTGAAACATGAAAAAGTAATCCTATTAAAAATAAAAGAATATTTCAATAATTAAATGGATCTGGGTATTAGCCTTATGTTATGAATAACTACTTTCAAAACTTGATTTCAGAACTTGCCATGGGCAGTTTTTCTATGTCTCTACTTCTGAACAGTATGTTAGTTCCTAACCCATACCCTCAATGAAGCATAAGATTTTGCTTACACATTTTATCTGCCATATGTCTCCTTTTAATGGCTAAATTTTTTTATCCAAACTTTCCTAAAACTAAACTTTTTATCCAATTGCTAAAATATTTTAAAGGATGTGACTTAAACCTAAATAGCAATTGAGAGGGTGACAGGGAAAAAAGGTGTCTGAGAAAAACTGGAGATTTAAAAACCCTTAAGCAGCACCAATATTTGCAAGAAGTAAGCACTGAGTACATTGTTTTGAAGATTCCTGATTTACTGCTAAGAATATAGAAAATGTATTAACTATCAACCAGCAATCACTGCTTCTTTGATCACTGCCCAGAATTTCCCAGTGTTAGTAATGTAGTAACACAGCATTTTATGGCAAGTCTATGCAAAGTAAAAAGAGTATTACAAAGTATTTTTCTTGGGTATGACATTCTCAACTATAAAAATTTGTCAATGGAAAAAACAGTGATCTGGCTTCCACTTTAATTGACATACATTACATGTCAGAAGACAGCAAAAATATTATTTTAATGCAGTTTGTAGAAGAAGATTTCTAAGATTTGATGTGTGAAACAGCTCAACAAAATAAACTATGTTCGTTTGTGATGAGTTTGACTGTTTTTAGATTACTTATTATATAAAGATCATTATCCATGATATAAAACTGTCACATATTGAAAACAAAGGCCCAACACGCAGATAAAGGTTCCCTAGAGACTGTCTCAAACCCACACAATATTCCAGAGCTCTCTATATCATCTTTGGGTCTTCTGAGTTAACTGGAAGACATACAGAAGTACATGTAACCAGACAGCTTGTTATTGACTTTGTTTCTGAGGAGGCCCATGTACATTATTTATTCAGGCAGTTGTAAGGAATAGAGTGCTCTTATGCAACATGCTCCACATCTGACAGATTCACATACAAGTATGCAGTGGTTATGTCAATGCATTTGGTCATATCACACCCTGCTTTTATTATATTCATGCAGAAATGCAGTAGACGTGTTTCTTTGCCATAACAAGTTTTTTTGGAAAAGGGCCAAAACAAACACAATACAGTTTTGCAAAAAGGCCATTGCTACGTTCTCGCACCAATGTGTATTTTGGGTCCTTTCTGGGTACTATGCATGTGTGGGCATTTTACCAAATAAGACTTCTTTCTGCTTTAATTTTGCTCACTGCGCACTCTTTTGGAGCAACTGGAGCTCTGCAACAGTGGTTACTTCCTCCTTCAGTAATACTTGGTGATGCAGAACAACTGACAGGACTGACTCTGTTCTCCAGCTGGCATGACTGTACATTTTAATAAATTAAATTGATTGAACTCCTTATATAATGTAGCTTTGAGCAAGAATTGCAGACCTGGGACTTTACCTTTTTTCTACAAAGCGTGAATAATGATTACTTCTTAGGTGGGTGTGTGCAAATTCTTGTTTTATTAGATCACAATCTAATGCAGTCTCAGAAAAGAAAGATTGCATCATGGATGCCATGATTATCTTTAATGTACTATCAAAACCTAGAAAAATTACTGGCTTTCTGAGGTTAGTTAGTAATTTATCACATTTTTTAACATATCACCCTAGATTTACTCTTTTTTTTAATCAATGTAAGTGATGTATCCTAACAAGAATGTGGGGAATCTAAGTTTTTAATCAAATTTAAGCCTCTACTTGCCCATACATCTGCATGCAGTCTAGAGAAAACAGATCACAAATCCTAATTCTGAAACATTTGCAATTCATTTGAGGTATTCAGTAGGACTGCAATTCCTTTTTCTAAACTGCTTTGAATTTCAGATGTCTATAATTGTATGATTTTCATACCAAAAAAAAAGAAAAAAAAAAAAAAAGAAAAACACCAAAATCCATGAAATAAACCCTCCAGAGGATACTGAAGAGTGGAACAATAAAAAGAAAAACATCTGTTTTTCTACAGGTATGAATGGAGAGAATGGAACATAGTAATGAGCGTGCAAATATTTCCTAGAGAAGCAGTATTATTAATCCACTAGCTTCAACTGAATAATCTTTTCATAGCACCTTAATACTAATAAGAACATAAATTATCTATTTAAATGGAACATTTAGTCTGCATTTAATACAGGCATGTCATGTTGACACAAGTAAGTTAATAAACAAGTGGGTATTAAATTAGAATGTGGGGAAAAAAAACGTACAACTACTTGAATCATCTGAGGGGAAAATATATATTTTCACTCGTCATTTTAAATTGTTAAAAACCTATTAGACAGTAAGATCTCAGTAAACACACAACTTCAGTATGCTCTAATTCTGTGCTATTTATGAGATTTAAGCAAATATCAGTGAGAGTTTTAATTTGGATCTCCCAACAGCTAGACAGGATTATTGTGAGTGTAATAGTTTTATGTTCAAGTGGGATTCTGCTGTATTAAACTCTTTGTTAAACAAATCAGTCAAGCTCTCTCTCTGGAATTTTAATTTGCACCTTTGTAGAAGATGAGCAGTGTTTCACTTTTAATGTTTGATTATCTGCACGTACTTTAAAGAGGCAAGATCTTACCACTTAATATGAGTTTTCTTTCATTTTCACTTGAGCAGAATTATATTTTAGTGCAAAAAGCTTATGACTGATTTTAGTTATGTATCTCCTTCATCATTTTATTTGCAGTAAAAAATGTTGCTTTGTTGTATACTTAGCTAAAATCTGCTTTATGCTTAATCATTTCAAATTCAGTATCTGCATCTTTTTTCCAATAGTAATCAATAGCAGCACTTTCAGCAGCATCGCTAGAATTAGTTAGGACACAGAAATACATATCTAAAACTTCCATGCCAAAGCAGTTATCTGCAAGACTCTAACTTTTTTTAAGACTACCCATTGGTCTCATTATGATTCTTTTCTGCCAGGTAGGTAGCACTTAAGTCAACAAAACCTGTTTTTCAGATACTTTTCTTACTGTTTCCAGAATTTGTTAAACAATCCTAAGCCAAGAAGAACTTTCTTGTTCCCCAGTTCCCCGACCATTCCTTTGAACTGCCAGGTTCCATGTGCATCCTGCACGCACACAATCTCTGGCTTCACCAGAAAATGCAACAGCAGCTCTGGGTTGCACCAAGGACTCTGAACTCAGAGCACTTGAAACAGGTCACGATCTACTGATTTCTTGTGCAGAACTAGGTTTACAATTGCTCCTCACTCAAGTTTTCATTTGGAAGACAACTGAACTCTTTTCATGTTTAAAGTCAAGTATGAAGTCTCTAATACATCTTTATTAAATTGTTTAAGAGCAGTTATGTCTCTGTCATAAGTCTCATAAGATTGACTAAAAGGCCGTAAGCTAATAGTAACTAATCATTTGAGCAGTCTTATGAGCTACAAAGGCCAAAAGTTACTCTTGAGGTCTTGTTCTAAACACTGAATAGGTGTATAAAACTACTTGGTTTTATACATCTAGGTGAATGTTCTTTCTGGATGTTCTGGAGTGGGCAAGTCTCTCATTCTCTCTCTTTTGGTATCTTTGTCTCATGTCCTAAACCTCAGAAAATACTGCTAATAAAAGATCAATCACATCTGACATATTACCTTTCTTTGGTTTTGCTGTTCTGGTTTTGTTTGTTTGTTTGTTTGTTTGTTTGTTTGTTTTTTTTCCCAATAGAAACCTTCCTTTCCTAAAATGTCTACCCAATTTTGGTTGCAGCTGAATGCCTGAATTTCACTGTGTCAGTGAAAAATTAAATGTCCTCTATCTGTTGGATGGAGGCCTATGATGAACGTATTTTTAGCATACAAGTGAGCAGACAATGAATGCTGGGTATGAACATGCAGCCACTTCTGACCTTTTCTGAGACACTGTCCACTGCACTATTATAGGAATATCAAAGGGAGAAGGAAGCTTATTTCTCTCATGAATCCATGAGACAATTCCCAGTCTTCCTTTTTATTCACCACATATTGGGCTAACTGTGTCAAACTTTCTTCCAAAGGTAAAATTTGAGTCTTAGCTAATGTCACTCTTAATTAGAAATGAATAATGACATACCTTATATAAGATTTTATTCCTGACTTCAAACGGAGCTACCTGGGTTTGTTTGGTGTCTTTACTTTGAAGAAAATGTCTTTTATTACTTATTTTAGTACAACACATTAAAATCAAATATCTCCTGTAGCAAAACGATTCAAGTCCCTGGAACTCAAATAATTTTCTAATAAAAAATGCATGAGACAAATAAATGCACTTTATGTTCCACAAGAAAAGGCAGTTTCAACAGGCTAATGCTCAGAGAAAATTCATTTTATCAACCAGCCATTTCATTCTTTGGTGCTGTTACAAGCTCCTTGCAGTTGCTAAGCAACCATAATTCATAGTACCTTTTAATGGATACTCTGCTACTGCTGAGAACATTAAGGTGAAGAGAATAAATGCCTTGGGTGAATCTTGAAATCTTTCATTATGCATGTCATTCTATTTCTGTAATGCTATAATGCTGAAATGTTTCTGTGGCAGGAAACTGAGTTGTGGTAATTGCATATTCCACTCATATATGTTTTGTAAGCAGAGCAGCACGTACTTGTCTAAAATGAGCTATTTCTAACATGATTGAAATTGGACTTTTCTACTTCTAAAGGTAGTAAATAAATCTAAGGGAGAAAAAAAAAAAAAAAAGAATGAGTCTAGAGTAAAATGTCTTGAAATTTTCAGCAAGAATGACAAAATCCTATAGCAGAAATTGAAAGTAATCAAACAAGCTTGATTGTAATGCACAGTGGTATGTGAATATATGGTGCACAATTGAAAATGCAAAAAACACAATAAAGAAACCATCTATCCCATGCAACTTGCATCTTTTTAAAACAGATGAGATTCAAAGACGGATACATGTATGCTAGACCAGGCATCCCTCTCTGTACTATTAAAACAAACCTTTTTTCAGCTGAATGCAAATGATGAATATTACACACGTTTCCTACCTTATTGTCTAGTGCCCTTTCTCCTCTTGAGAAATACCTCTCCATACATGCCAGGGGTGCATTGGTGTGAATGCAATTACACAATTAGGTCTGCATTTTGCAAATAAATAGTAAAGACAATAGAAAGTAAGATAAAGTCCTCAAGTACTTTCAGTGATGAAAATCACTACAAAACAGATATGTTTCTGTGGGTTCAACCTGCGTTTTGATCCTGATCTTGTCTTTCATACCTGTGTAGAGCAGCTGATGCACACTTAGGAAGCTGCTATATTCAAATAGGATGTGAATTAGTTTCTCCCTGTTTGAACATTAGATTGACTTTTGAATTTTATTTGTTTTAGATAAAAATACAATTAGGCTTGGAAAGAAACTTAACACATTTTTTTTCTGTGAACCTTCTAATTTCTTGTCCCTCTTTACCTGCCAGGGCTTGTTATTGGAAATACCAGAGGATACACAGTATTTTCTGATCTCTCCCTCAACCACTTACAGCTTACCCAGGCTAGTGACCTCAAATTCCTCTTGAAGCATCATTGGCCTCAATCCTGTGCTGCTTAGGGAGGACAAGTCAGAGAGCTCTTACAGCCCCATCTGTTTTGATGCTGGAAAGACAAAGCCAAACCTTTTGCTTATTCTACCTAATTGTTGTTGTGGAGTGTTTTATAATCACCTTTTGGAGTCTTTTTTTTTTTTTTTTTTTACAGTTGATGAATTTCTGTCTATTTGAGGAAATACATTTCTTTCATTATACTTCATGGAGATGGAAGATCATTTTCTATCAATATCCTTTCAATAAATATTTCTCAAGTCAGTGATTTGGGGGAAGATGCTGCATGAATATACACAGATGAAAAGAAGAAGCTGATGGGGATGCAGAGTGAAGGTAGAGACTTCACATCAACATACTTCAAAGTCAATCTACAGGACCTGCTCTGAAAGTAATGCCTCCATTTATTATGTTGGTCCACAATGTCAGAAGCAGCTGTTGGTATGGCAGTAGTAGTCGAACCTTCCCGTCAAGATTCCATTACCTGTTATTGCTGTGCAACAGATGGTAGCAAAGGGGTAGTCCAAGAAAATGGTATCTCAGATGAATGTGCATATGAAGCAAAGGTAGGTCACAGAATTCCTCTGTGCAGATAAAAATGCACCCACTGACATTCATCAATGCTTGCTGAATGTTTATGGAGACCAAACAGTGGATGTGAGCACAGTGAAGTGTGGGTGGTATGATTCAGCAGTGGCAACAGCGACAGTGGGTCAGCTCTGCTGGTGCACATTTTACAAGAGCGGTATGCAGGCTCTTGTTCAACACTGGTAAAAATGCATAGCTAATGGCAGTGACTACCCGGAAAAATAATTCTGTGTTTTTTCTTTTTTTAGCTGAAAATTTATCAAATAGTGTTATTGTGTTCTTTGTATCTGGTGTAGTTTCCACGGAATTAAAAAGGCATTATTTTTGAAGCAACCTACTTACTTGTTGAACAGCATAAGAGTTAGCCCACACATAGAAACAACAGGAAAAGTAAGAAAGAGTCAAGAGGTTCCAAATCTGGGATGATGAAAAGTTAAAATCATGTATAAAGAAGCCAAAGCAAGTTATTCATTTCAATTTTTCCTTCTTCTCAAGTATTCATACATCTTCACTTTCCATCAAATGAAAGCATACTTGACTTTTCTTTTCTTTCCCCCTCTTTGAAAACATACTTGACTTTTCTTCCATCCTCTTTTCTTCTCCTTCTCTTTTTAATATTTCTTTTGTTTACTAGTAGTGACAGGAAACAAGAACGTATGTTTCAGAATCACTACCTAAAAAATGTTGTAAGTAAGGAAAATGTTGTCACCCCTCAAATCACTGATGGTTTCTCCAAAAACATCCACCAAAATAAAACAGTGAGATAAAGGAGCGGTGGCTCAGCAGTTTTATTTTCAGAAACTGTTTCACCCTTGTACATGTAATTTGCTGATGCAAATCACTCATTCACTTTGCTCCAAATATTCACTATATGCAGTTTCATTAGAGGAGTATGCACGCACCTGAAAAATGACTCAAAATTTCTGTTTACTAATGATTCTCCTTTTTGTATTCTGCTGCTTGTGGTTCTACTATTTCCAGTAGTGCATATGTCCCAGAGAGTCTTAGAAGAAGACTTCTCTTAGAAGAGAAGTGAATCTCCTCTGAGTGTCCATATTCTTGTTAATAGGCTTTCAAACCAACAAATAATGGACTTTCACATGGAAATCTGAAATTTTAGTCTTCTTGAAAAATATTTTGCTAGATTTCTTGGAATCAAATACATCTACAGAAAGGCGATGTCAAATCCAAAGACTTGTGTCATTTGAAGTTAGAAGAATTTTTTAGATATAGCAATAGGATGAATGCTTTCTACATATTTTCACTGAGAGAATGGTGAGATGATGGCAGGGGTTGCCCAGAGAAGCTGTGGATGCTCCGTCCCTGGATGTGTTCAAGGCCAGGTTGGAAGGGGCCCTGGGCTGCCTGATCTGGTGCTGATCTAGCAGTTGTCAACCCTGCCTGTGTCAGAGGGCTGGAACTAGAAGACCTTTGAGGTTCCTTCCAACCCAAGCCATCCTATGATTCTGTGATTCTTGTGATATTTCAAATGCCAAATTACTTTTTCTTGAAACATGTAAGTGTAAAGGAAATACATGCTGACTGTTGATCAAACCCATAATTTCTAAGATTAAGAAAAATTAGGCTGTTTTAGTTAATTCCAAATTTCCTGTGTTGTAAACCTGCTTTGCTCAATGTACAGCAATATGAGGATCAAAAATAAGAAAAGAATTCAAAATGAATCTTTTAATCTTCACTGTGAAGTAAAGGAAGAGCATTTATTATTTAAATGCTTAATAGCATTTATCAGTGTAGGAAGAAAACAGCAAACCAAGACCCAACCACTAGAAGGTCACAGCCAATAACATTTCTGCAAATAGAAATGGGTCGCAGAAGCATCAAATGTAAATTACTATTTGCTGGATTATTTTAATAGAGTTCTACGTCACATTACAAAATGTTTAATTGTAACCCCATTTTAATAACACCATCTGATTAAATGAAAAGACGCCTTGCTGATCGCAATTACAATCTGTCAAACTGCATATTTATTTACAGTTTGGTTTCCTAAAACCATAAGATAAAAAAAGGAAACTCTATTCATCTTGTCAGCAAACTATAATTATTGTGTATCCTTCTGTCAGTTTCTGCATAAAACTTTTGGTTCTAAAATGGATCTAATTATAACCACACCAACATTTATATAAATGCTTGCTTTCCCTTCTTTCCCCTACCCTCCGCCCCTCTCTCTCTCATCAGTGAATTCTTTGTTGCAAACTCAGGAGGAAAAACTTCTTCTATGTCAGTCACGTATTTGCTCTATTTTATCTTTTCTATCCTAAGTTATTGTTAGAATACAGAAAACTCTATTCAATGTAAATGTTATTTATGGTTCTGTGCATTTGTTGCACTGCACTCAAGAAAAGCCACTGGATTAGGACTCCAGTGTTTTTTCTGCTTTGACATTAATGTCTTGAATATCAGTAGAGAAACTCTTTCCAAGTATATCATGTAGCTCATCTTCTGCAAAGCCTATTTATTGTAATTTATAACCTTTCACAGGAAACAGTTTGCCAGACAAACAAGAAATGAGTCCAAATGTCTGAGCACTAGTGTATGTATCAACCAGTTACAGAAATTACATCCTAAAGAAAAATCTATTAAATCATCCAGCCCATCTCCCAGCCAGTGCAGGATTTTCCCATACATTTTTCCAGTGCTTTAACACTACCTGCAGACTAGTTGGGCGACATTACAGGCTTTTCTCCTTAACCTTCACTCACTGTTTATTTTTATCCCATTACTTGCAGGGACATTCCTTAAGTATCATAAACTTCCATTCCTTCAGAGGAACTTTCTAAGTAATGGATGATGATAAATAAATATCATACTGAAAATATGCACATAAACAATTTCGGAAAATAACACGCTGTAACTTCAAGAGTAATTATCTCAGTATAGGTTATGGGCTAATGTGATCTGGATAATGATTGCATGCTAATAAGGTTTAGAAAAAGCTGATTATTTTTCTTCTGTTTCTTAAATGGTCAAGTCAGATGTGAACCAAAACAGGCTGAGCTGATAGACAACCTCTTGATTATTTATTTCCTAGCTGTTCCATCAACATCACTTATCTACCGTTCATTCTTAGATAAATATACATTTTGTAAATACATATATAAACACACTTTAAAAATAAAAATACCTAAAATTCAGCTGAAAAGAGTAAATGGTCTATCTTAACCTCCACTGACTGATGAGTTTTAAGCATACAATGAACTAAACAAATTTTTAAGTTTGAGGAACTGCACCCAGAGTTTGTCTGAGGAGTCAGTGCAGTTTTCACTACAAGAATTCTCTAAAAAATAAGTCTGACAAACATCTGTCAGAAATGACAAACATAGAGAGTATTCTGCTTATGGGCAGATGACTTTTTAAAGTCCTCCATTGGACTAGATTAAGGAAGGAACCTTAAAGTTCCTGCTAGACCAGTTTCTGTTACAATAAAGTAATATATGCTACACTGAACCAGGATCCAGGTAACATCACACTGTTTTCCTCTAGTGCAGCTGATTATTTTGATTATATGATCAGCAAAATAATATAAACACAGATTGCACTCATTTTTAAAATATATTAAAAGCACAAAGGTACAGAGTGAATAATTATTGAAAACAACTGTGGTTGAAACATCTTCCATTTGATCTAATCTAAGATCTGAATTTTCCTGATTTATAAATAAATGGAAGCATCTGCTTTAGTGCTATCTAATTTATATTTAGAGCTAATGCTGTCCCTGCTGAAACTCTGGGAAAGTCCCTACTAGAGTTGGACAGAGCGCTTCTGAAAATCACGTTGGGATTTTCAGGCAGTAAGAGCTCCTAAAATGGAATCCAGAGGCAGAGGATATGAACTATGGCATTTGTGCAACAACACCGACCATAATTAAAATCATATTGGCCTGGTCCAGGCTGAGAACTTTCCTTTCACATCTTTTCTCCTCACTGCATTCATGAAAGCTGATGGCAACTGAGAAGAAATGTATGCTCTGCAAGAGTCCTTAGGTACGGTTCTGGGAGTCTGGGGCTGTGCAGCATCAAACTGTGTGGTTAAACAGATGCTTCGTTTCTCCTTAGAGCTGACTGTGTTTCAAGGGCAAGTGAAACAACCTCCATATGTTTTTTCATGGCCCTTAAACAAGGCTGTTGTAACACTTCCAGGTTGTGTGATAGCTTAAAGGTCTCAGCTATCATTACATGCAGACACTACAATTGCTTTATAATATTATGCATACCACATGGCAGCTAATTCTTGCCTTTATTATACTTGAGGACTTTTGCTAGTTCTAATTTTGAAAGTCGTGTCTTGCCACATTACTGCCCAACGTCCTGTTACTGATCATCACTGATGAAATCAGTTCCTGGTAATACTTTCATTATTATGGGTCCTACAATATAAAGTCATCTTCTTCTTCCTCTCTCTTAAGATCTGTCTCTTTCAGCCTTTTTCATCTTGGCACTCAGCTGTATTTGCATACTGTGCATTACATTTTGCCGGCTTTTTAATAAGGTAAACGTCTTTCTACTCTACAGTATAGTATTTGATAGACAACAGGGACTGATACTGCAAATATCTACTTGTACTATTATTAGTACACTGCCTTCATAGCTAATTACTGACTACAAAGCACTTCAAGACAAAGGAAAGGCTAGAAAAGAATAAAATGCTTCTAGCATTTCAAATGTTATGGCTTATTTTTCCTAGAAAATGCAATTACAAAAAGTTTTACCAGTGGTTATTTTACACTCCATAGTTTCTGTTGGGCAACTTAAGCTGCACTTAATATTCAGATCAGCACTAAGCCTATTGCACTAAACACTTATTATGTTACTTCATAAGAAAGAGGAGTACAGTAAAATTCATTAAACTGGGATCCCACACTTGAGTACTAGGGCATGTGTAGGAAACAGAAGCTTAGTTACTGAGTTAATCTCCACAATTCTTTATGTGTGAATGAAGGTAAAAGTGTCTTAAAGTGTATTAGAAGGAAGCCCCATCTCTGCATAAAGGAAGAATTGCATTCTCCCAGGGCGTGATCCTATAAATCCTCCATGTTCAGGTTTTGTTTGCTTGTTTGTTTGTTTGCTAAGGACCAAAGCATCTGATTTCAAACATCTTTTAAGTCAAGATGAATTTTGTAAGGATGAAGTGAAGGGACATGTACCTCATTATAGCAACTGGTAGGGAAGCGTAATTGCAAAAATTGGATATGAAGTAGCCACCTCCTGTCATCTATTAGGTATGCCATATCTCATTAAAGCAACTATGCTACTTCCCCCATTAACTTAAATAGCAGAGGTAACTATTGTTAAAGTTACTGAATATCAGGTACTGCAATATCATTCATACCCTAAAGTTTTGGTAAAAATCTATGATGCAACCACATGCAGTACACTGTATAAATCTGTTGTATCTACTTCAATAATTTGGCACTAGTTTCAGTTCCTTTTTAACATACAGTGCACAGAAAATCAATTAAGAGCATTCATTTTTGTATCTCTACTGCCCAATTCATAAAGTTATAAATGCTGTTCAAAGCAGGTGTGTGAGTGAGGATACATAGATGAGATCCTAAGTACTGAAGAACAGGATTATTCCAGCAGTGGAGGTTAAAGGTTTACACACTGTCCCTAGAGAATCTCAGCATGAGAAAGGGCATTTATATAGTGTATCTGTACAGATTTTGTGTCAGTGAAGGGGAAAAGAAACAGACAGACATCAAGCTAAAATGAACCTTTGTGTTACTGAAGGGACCTGGGGAAGAGTAGAAATCCTTACATTTCACAGTTGCCTTGAGAAAGAACAAGGGATAAAAATAAGAAATGTTATTTTTTACATTTTGTTTTCTCCAAATCTCAAAACACTGCCAAGGTAGAAACTTTTCTTCCTGCAGAGTTATACTTGCTGCTAAAAAAATCATAACAAAGTTGATGGAAAACAGAAACAAGGACACTTAAAGTATTGTGAAAATAATAAGAGATGAAAAACAGTGTGAACTATTACCCAGACCTTTTAAATCTTTCAAGTCAGAAAAAAATCAAGAAAATCAAGAGTGCAGTATTTTTTCCAAAGTAAAATAAATTAAATTAAAGTTTTTCTAAATTTGTATGACTATACAAATTCACTCTACGTTCCAGCAAGTAAAACCAGCACGAAGCTCTGGGCTGCTGCTGTACCAGACTTTAGCACGTGCAAACTTGCAGCATGCAAATGGCAGACTGAGTTAAAACCCTGCAAGCCATATTGGAGTTCTGTCCATAAAATATATCTTTCTGCTCCCTGAGCAAGATAACAAGATGGGATGAGCTGATAAATGTAGTGCAAATCCATGCCAGGGGTTCAGTCTTCTCAGTTCCTTCAGAGATTCATGTGATGCAAATACATCCGTTTAAATAATGAAAACAAGTGGAAAGACATGCTATTCCACCTGATGCACAAACCTCTCCTTTTTCTCTGCACTGCGGGCTTCTCCTTCCTCTTTGTCCTCACAAAAGCACCTTCACAGTTTTTGAGAAAGTCTTTTCACTTCTATTCCGTCTACAGGATCACATTTATTTTTTTTTTTGCCAAAGACTGAGTCTTCAGAAACATTTCATTATCTTGCTGCTCTCGACAACTACATGCAATGTTAAAAGCAGCAGATAAAAGTCAACAATCTCTCCTGCTGAAACCTCTGAATTTCTGACATTTTCTGAGAGTTAAGTTTTCTCTATTTGCATACTCTATTATCTGTTTTGTTTGACACTTGCAGGTATGATGCTGCTTATGCATTAATCACTCCTGTGAGCCCTTCGCAAGTGAGGTGCTGTATCATATACCATCTTTCTCTATCCAGCTTTCTGTTCTCACCACATTCCTTTTGTTTTAGTCTGTGCCCATGCCAGGAGATCTGGTTAAAAAAACAATTAATACTTCTACAAGGTTATTGTTTTGCAATTGCATATAGCAAATAAAGTCCTACTTAGACAAGGGGTAATTGTTTTGAAAGTAGTTTACCAAAGTGTTTTCTATAGAATTGTTTTGAAAGTAGTTTACCAAAGTGTTTTCTATAGAGGGCGGTTTTCAAAAATAAAATATGTCACCTTGTTATTTCTTCTTGAAATTACACTAAATTTGCTTTCTTACCTATTTTGTGAAATATATGAGCTGAGTTTCAACAACCACACTCAAATAAGCACAATCAACAGCTCCACTGGCAATTTTAAAGATGAGACCTAGAAGTATATCCCCCAGAAATGAGTTCTGGTCATCTGTGTATATTATTCTTGCAGCAATGGGCAAATGTTTACCTGCTTTATCTTTAATGTAAGTTCTTACTACTTACAGCCAGAAACACATTTTTCCAGATGATTTAAGATCAGAAAAAAAGCTAAGCTCATGAAAAACACTAACCACAAAAATTTTCACAGCAATTCTAGTACTAGCTTCAAGGTGAGGTCCATCAGTAGCCTGCAACCACAGGATGCTGATTTTCCTTGGGAGGGGACAGCTGCAGAGGTGTTACCAGTTGAGGCACTACCAGTGACATTGCTTCTACCATAGCATAATGTTCATTGCCCCCCAGGGGACAAGAAGACCCACAGGGAGGTTCTGGTCCCTTGGCTGCAGCTGGAAGGTGATTAGACCAGTCCCAGCTACAGCAGATCTGTTGAAGAGATGTCCCGTCCTGACTTCAATCCTCAGAAAACTCACTGCCTTCACAGTAATATTAAATAAATGGTAAATCTCTGTTACTATTAAAAATGCATGTTTTGTTTCTAGTCTGATTTTAAACAGCTGTACTTGGTAGATATTGAAAGTTTTCTTCTTTTTTTTTTCTTTTTTTTTTTTATAGCAAAGCAAAAGCCTTCTAATAGTATATATGCAATTTATAAAACCTTGATCAAGTTACATCTTAATCAGCTTCTCTACATATATTTTCTGTTGCCTTTCTGATGACAAAACATACAGCAGACATCAAAAGTAAGGAACGATAAACATGATATCCCAGAGCCCTGGAAGGAATAAATCATCATAATTCCAGAGAAGACAATAAAGACATGCCAACTGACATCAGCTGAAGATTTGGCTGTGTATCCTTACGGTTAGGCTGCTTGACAAAACATGCACTAACTGTTGTAACCTTTTGTCACATAAAGCTTATTTCAGTGAGATAACTCAACTTCTAAATTAAGGCTTTTTTTTTGTTCTTTGTTTTTTGTTTTAAAGAAAAACATCCTACAAGAATAAAAAAGTGGCTTAATAAGAGGAAAAGAATATTTTTATACAAGATATTATATGACCTTAGCTTTATAATATGGTGGTTCTGATGGCAGTAATTCACTGCAATAAAATTGGGGGTAGCAGCAGATCTGTGTAGCATAACAGTAAATTTTAATGTAAACTCAAGACCAGAGCCCGATAATGAGACACAAATGTGAAGTATTCACCAGAGACTGAAAGTATCTTCTACCACTACCATGCAATACAAGCTAGAAAAAGTACCCAACAGTGATGCAAATCTCAACACTTAGGTTAGAAGGGACAAATATTTTGTGTTACAATCAAAATTATTCATTTTGTTCATCAGCACCATAAATTTCTGTTTGACTTGGTAGTTTGCATTAACGCCTAAAGGTGACAGAAAAATCAACCACATAGGTCAGCCTCAAGATGAGTCATGAATACTGAATTTAAACTAATATTTATGAAGCTCTTAAATACATCCCAGCTATAACAACAGCAATCTCCTGTATTGGATTTCTTAGCAACTGTACTGTGAATAAGAAACACCGGTGCCATTTCACCTGAGATGAGAAATGAAAAAAAAAAAGTAGCTGCCTTCTTTTCTTCAATATTACATAGTGGCACATTTTGTTTAAGATATTATTCTCTCATGAGTTGCATACCTAAAAAATATAATTCATAAGAAAGAATAGTGTAATTGTATAGTGTAATTGTTCAGGCTTTGATGAATTGGGGCATAATGTTAAATAATTATTCATTGCCTTTATTCTTCTGTCACAGTGTGGGGAAAAAAAAAAAAAAAGCTTTTTATTGCTTTTATTTTAATATAAGGACATGGGCCTTTGTGACATGCATTTTATTTCAAACTAATTCGTCTATTATTCCACATCGGAACAATTATAGCTGATATCACATACTCTTCAGTGCCCTGGAAGATCTTTAGTTCTAGTCCACTGTTACATACTTTATCCATTACATGAAATAAGATACCTCAGATTTTGAAAATATTTATTTTTAAAACAGCAATGAAATTGTCTGTAATCACATTTTCTGCTCTGCTTTGAAAGCAGTATTATTCAATATGCCAGTGGTCTTTTTCATAAGAGCAACATATTAGAAATTCATGCTGCTCTAATATATCTGAATTCATTGATGTACTGCACTCCCTATAGACCTAAAGAAACATTTCTGCTTCAGTTTCATATGTCCTGCATATTACCTACTGATGTGGTGGTTGTCAAAACAGTTGTACAGTAGTCTTTGAATTCAAAGCATACCTTGACTGTATACTAAAAATGACAATAAACCTAAGTATATACATTATGCTGGCGTTTGTTGCCAGCACAAGTAGAGCATTTGGGAAATAAATCCCCTGATTTTATTGCCTTTTAACATTTTCTCCACTTTAAAGTTCAAACCCAGAAATTTGAAACATTCCAAGAAATTGAAGTCTCTTTTATTTCTTTCTTGCAAATTTTCTATAGTATACCATCATCAGTAACATCTTCAAAAAGATCAAAAAAGGGATGAACTGAAAGCATTCCAAAAATAGCTTCTTTTTCTGTGTATGAAAACAAGTGTGATTTTAACCCTGGATTCTTGAGGAAAAAGCAACCATTTATAGTATATACTCAAGCTGAAATGACTGTAATTTTGTTGATAGAAAGGACACACTGTAGAACTCATTCTATACAACACATCCAGAAGCACATTTACAGATAAATGCCCATTTTCATAAGATGGTGTGTATATACATGCATTTATTTGCAAATGTTGGAAGAGAGTTTCTTGTAGTTCTTGGAATATTTTAGGAAAATTAATGCAGTGAAGTGCTGGCTGGTCAAGGCCTAAGTGAAACTGAACCAAACCTACATTCAATTATAGTACATTGGAAAGAGACTGTTATTCTACCTTATAAAAACAAACATGTCTACAGAGCACCAAGACATTTTCATTAAACAGCGATAGCTGCATCTGACTGAATCCAATTAAGAAGCGGGAATACAAGCCATGTCCATTTGGAGGAAGAACCTTAGAGAGCTGCCATGCTTGGACCACCATCCTGGGGCTGGACTATGCTGCCATACTCATATTCTGCATGAATTCTGTAGATTTCTTAACCCCAATATCCAATGCAAATGTAAATATAATGAGCACCTGAATAAATCTGTATGTGACAGTAGGGTAAAAATGAGTGTGTATGTTGTGTGTGTATGCATGTGTATTACAATATATCACCTAAGTGGAAAGAAAATGAATAAATAAATGTAGAAGCCAACGTATGAACTTACAGTAGAATACTGAAAAAGGGAAATGCTAGTGATTTATTTTTTCAAGTACTGGGAGTACAACAGGAACTTCAATTAATCTAAAAAACTTCTGAGGAGGTTAATTCCAAATTTAAGTGCCAGACAGTAAATGGTAACAGGAAATTTCCATCTCTCTGCATTGTAAAATTTTTCATAGAAAATTCCCACAGTGTAAAAAAACTGTAAGAAGCTGATCCCTAATAAGAATTCACGAAGCCAGGAGTGAGTGCTTATTGTGCGCATTTAAGCACTTCCACAGAGAAGAACGCTTACAGAACTTGGGGGCAAATCCTGCAATCCTTATTCAAAGAGATTTCACTTGAAGCTTGGAGGGAGTGCTGTACACTATGAAACCACAGGAGTTTTGAAGGATTTTTAGGAAGGCTAAATCCTCAATTTCAATCTGACCAAAATAATGGAAATACTCATCTGAAAACACCTGGTAGTTGAGATGAAAGAGAAATGCTACAGTGTACAAAATGCTTTACTTCTTTGCTTTTCAGCTCAATGTGCTTCCTTTCTCTGATTTAGCTAGCATTGATTAACACTTAAAAACAGCAATTGAAAACCACTCATTGATTCTAATGCTGACAGAAAGTTAGTATCATTGCTACAATACCAACAAGGTTTAAAAACTTGCTAAAAAGGGAAGATGTTGAAACTAAAAAAATAATCTTAGGTCAGATGCACGCTGCACAGCAGCTGAATTTGTCTCACTGCAAGTAAAATTTGCTGAAGACGTGAAATTAATTAGGGAAAGAGAACAGCCAACAGGTTAATTTCTAAGAATAATTTTTTTCTAAAAATACTTATTAGTGCCCTGAAAAATGAAGCGAGATACACAGTTTCCAAATACTCTAAGTGATATCTGATATACTAGAAATAATATAGAACAAGGGTTTAGACAGATTGGAGAAACTTATACATTATATTCTTTGCAGGGCAATAAAAAAGTGATTTAGGCAAATAGTTGTTAAATGGATCAGAGTTTGATGAGATAGTAAAAGGGAAACTTAGAGATAAGTAATAGCAAGAAAAAAAGAGGCATACTGGAGAAGAAAAGTTGTAAAGTTTCTGGATTATAAAGAAGAGCTTCAGTACTATGTAAAGAATGCTAAATCTACAAAATCCTGTTTTTCTTCATCAATGGAAGGCCAAAAGCACAATGGAACCATTCAATTCACCAAAGAAAGCACTGAATTCACTGAAGAATCAACTTAAATTATCTCTCTCAAGTTAATTCCTCTTGTTACCAAATTCAAATCTGAGGAACCATACTGCACAACAGTATTTGAGCTGTACAGAATTGTGGAGTTAACAACCTACCAGTTGAACTAATGTGAGATGTAGCTTAATCCCCCTGACAGGCAAGACAGCTTGAGCTAAAACTATCGCTAGTTAAGAGGCCCTCTTGCGTGTGAAGGGCAAGCAAGTTATGGATAACAGTGGAGTTAGACCATGATACTTTAAAGATCATGCCTTATTTATTGAATGAATACTGATAAATGACTGTTTAAATTTAACGCATATTTTCCTGTGTTCTGATTTTCATTTTTTTCTTATCTGTTCTAAGTCCCAATAGCAAAATTGTTCAGCTATATTTTTCGGGTCTTTTTTTGCATTTGCCCTTAGTGCTACTATTCACTGTGATGTTCTACAAACTCTCAAGGCCCTTTGTTCATAGCCTGTTGCAAGAGGTTAATGCAGGACATCAGAGCTTAAAAGAATGCATAGTTTTGAGTCATAACCATGGCTCAGATGAGGTCAATCCAATGAAATACTGATTATCTCACTGGAGTGCTGTGAGTTTTCTTACTTTCATAGGTCCATTCATAGTTCTGATCCTGAACATCTCACAGAAGATCTAGTTCATATTCTTTGACATATGCTTTGTAGAAATGCAAGCAAAATTAAAAACATTTCCAGAAAGCATATTTATATTTCTGTAGGAAAATCTTTCCTCCCACCCTCACACCTCTCATTATTGAATGTAACCTTGGGGTCAGAGTCTGACCTCAAAAATGAAGTATGCAACACCATTGTAAATCAATAACATCTAAGAAGCACATAAAAAGCCAAGACTAGCCCCCCTGCAATACAGCTTGTTGGACATTTCCAGAGTGAATGAAGAGCTCCTTGCAACCATGGCATCTTTATTTTAATTAAGTTGCAGTGAGGCCCTGTGACCAGGCAGATTTTCACTGCAAACTAACTATTTTCATTCCAGTTTACAGTCTCAGTTCTTTGGCCAACCTGGCTTTCCCTCAGCCCCTGCCTCTGAGGCTGTTTGCCTCTGGGACTAATTGGGAGCTGAGCTCAGATCTCTCAGCCCCTAAACCTCCACGTGGTGCTCCAATGCTGATTTAATATTTTATTTCAGTTTATATAGCGAAGAGCTAGTGAAGTGGAAGCCTAAAGTGCCTCAGTCCCTAAGCACAGAGCTTCCCAGCTGGGACACAGCTCACTAAATCTCTGATTGTCCTGGTGAGAAGCCCAGATAATAGGTCTAGGAAGAGCAGATCCTTAACTTCATCTGTCTCGATTTGCAGTTGCATTTAGAAGAGTGCCTGGAGTCAAGTGAGACCCACACAACACGAGGTCCCGTTCTCTATCAGGGGATTTTTTACTCTTTGGTTTAGAATTTGGTGCCAGCATGAAATAATGGTCTCTGTAAAAAGGTACTGTAGGGAGCTGGTATGCAGGAAGTATACTAATTATTTGTAGAGCCCACTTCAAAATGTAACACGTAAAGTAGCTCTGCAGTTGTTGCAAGCAATTCAGCATTCAAAGAAGTGATTTATAATATAACCCTTCCCAAGACTATAACCATAATGACTATCTGACAGATTTTATAAGCAAATTGTCCAGTCATTTCAATTGGATTCTGTCTGGATAAGGACTGGAAACTGTAAAAAGGCTATAAGATTTGGCCCAGAATCAGAAATAACATTTGCTGTTTTCCAAACGTGTGGTAAACAAGAAAGGAGATATTCAGTTTTTTGTACATCTTTCAGTACATGCTAATTAGAATGGAAAGAGCCTCATAAGAAAAAAACATAGAACAACAACCATCTGGATCCAAATCCTGCTCCAATGAAGTCAAAAGCCTGGGCCTGCTTTTGTCATTTAAACCTGAGTAATGTAAAACTATTACTACTCCAGGCAATGGGTATCATCCTAGCTTTGAGGAATTCACCTGTAAAACCTCCATTGCCTCCAGTGGGAGGAGCATTTCACAGTATGATGTAAAACTGAGGGTAAGGTCAGCTTGCTCTATGACTACAGTGGTGTAGGAGCCAGCCCTGGGTCTGCATGTACACATTTTCACAACTTAAAGTAGCACAAAAGCAGAAGACTGAAAATACTTACCACAGAGAGCGAATTGGAAAGCAGTGTCCCATCTTGGCCAAGCATGTTGGAAACTGTAATTTCAGGTAAATCCATGTTTTGTGGGTGGAATGGAAGGAGGCCATTGTGGTTCATTGGATGACACAGAGAGTGGTATCCAGACTCTATTTCATTCAAGTGCACCAGTGAATGGTCAGGCAATGATGGAGGAGTGATTGGAGGTATGTTAAAATCTTCACTTTCAAGACTTGGGCCAGGAAAAGACTGAAAAACAAATAGAGAAATTGTGATGAAAATTACACGAATACCAAACAATAATAATAACAGAAGTCACACAAAACAAACAAAAATTGTCCACACACTACTAAGCAGGAATTTCAACTTCACAAACAGAATATTTTAACACCTACATATTATAACAGTGGAGTTTCACTATTATGTATGGAAAAAAATTACCTCTAAGGCATAAGACTCTCTGATACTTTTACAGCTTCCATTAGAAAGACTTTTTCTTTTTTTAAAGAAGTTAAATTCAATCAGATTTCAAGGGTCCTATTAAAATTTTCTAACAGTGATCATATAAATGAATACCTTTTTCATGAGGAATGCAATTTTTAAAATTAACATTGACTCAAAATGGTTCACCAGACTCCCTGACACTCAGATCATGAACTATCCAGTAAGGAAGAAAAATATTGCTTTTAGGCTTACAAGAGAACCAGGCATTTGTTCTGCTACAAAGAAAAACAAATAAATATAGAAACAGTACACACTTTGTATAAATTTTCTTTATGTTTATAAAAATAAATTTACAATGTCTCAAAAATACAGACTTTTTAAAATCTGTTATATCAAACATACATTTATTTTGTCAGCCATATAAATTTGTTTTTCCATAAATCAACTGTTTAGACTTTTGTCTTAAGTCCACTGCCATTAAGTCATGGAATCACAGAATTGCTCAGGTTGGAAAAGACCTTAAAGATCATCAAGTCCAATTGCAACCTAACCATACTACCCTAACAACCCTCTGCTAAATCATGCCTCTGAGCACCACATACAAATGGATTTTAAACACATCGAGGGATGGTGACTCAACCACCTCCCTGGGGAGCCTTTTCAAGTGCTTAAAAACCCTATCAGTAAAGAAGTTCTTCCTGATATCCAACCTAAAGTTACCCTTGTGCTTGAGGCCATTTCCCCTTGTTCTGTGACCTGACACCAATGAGAAAAGACCAACCACGCACTCGCTGTAAGCACCTTTCAGATACTGGAGTAATAAGCTCCCCTCAGCCTCCTTTTTCCCAGGCTAAACAGCTCCTTCAGTCGCTCCTCATAGGCCATATTCTCCAAGCCCTTCGCCAGTCTTGTTGCCCTTCTTTGGACCTGCTCCAGCACCTCGACATCCTTTCTGTACTGGGTGCCCAAAACTGAACACAGTACTCGAGGTGAGGACTCACCAGTGCCGAGTACAGGGCAGGATGACTTTCCCAGTCCTGCTCACCTCACTATTCCTGATACAAGCCGGGATGCCATTGGCCTTCTTGGCCACCTGGGCACACTGCTGGCTCATATTCAGCTGACTGTCCATCAGTACATCAAGGTTTCTTTCCATCAGGCAGCTTTCCAGCCACTCCTCCCCAAGCCTGTAGGGTTGCCTGGGGTTGTTGTGAGCAAAATGCAGGACCTGACACTTGGCCCTATTGAAAATCATATGATTAACCTTGGCCCATAGATCCAGTCTATCCAGACCCCTCTGTAGTGCCTTTCTCTCCTCTGGCAGATCAGCACTCCCTCCCAACTTGGTGTCATCTGCAATCTTACTGAGGGTGCACTCAATCCCCTCATCAAGATCATTAATAAAGATGTTAAACAGAAGAGACCCCAGTACTGAACCCTGGGGGACACCACTCATGACCGGCCACCAGCTGGTCATCCAACTCAATTTGATCCAAGAAAAAGCCACAGGCAAAGCCAGAGTAATGCACTAACAAGGATAATTGCTATTATTTATCTACATTCTTCATGCAGCAGGTAGGCTCACTTGGACAAAAGGGGTAGCTGTGCTTTGATTTCTTAAAGGGAAAAAGTAAGCAGTGTTAGATGCATGATCCAAAATAATAGTTAAAGAGATTAGATACAGTGGTTCAGTCACTTTGAACCTCCTTTTAGAAAATGTTAGTACATGCCAGAGCCACAGTCCTGAGATTTATAGCACAGAGAGGCTAACTCTACCCATTTTGCTCCTCTTCTGCAACATGGTACTGCTGTAGATGCTGCCTTTCTTTACTCTGGAAGTGCAAGGACTTAGATACATTCTGCACCTGTAAATACCTTCAAGAAAGATGAAAATGAGGCCATAATTTCAAGGAACAACTATTAGAAGACAATGTTTTCCCAAATACAGGTTTGTAAATAGTACAGTCTATGAATTCGTACAGAAGGACTACGGAAGAATCAATGCCCAATTATCAACAGAGAGGTTTTCATTAGTTATCACAATAATAATGTCTTCCCCAAGGCCTACAGTTACTCTTTTACATCCATGTATGAGCACGGTTATAGAAACTGTAGCAATCAACAATCAAGAGCGTTTTATGTTTTCAATGAGCTGATGAACAAAGTTAGTCCAAAGCACGTTGCCCTAGTTTTGGTTGCCTTGGCTGTTTCCCAAAAAGGTTTACACTTCTGTTACTGATTATCTTAGTACAAAATAGAACAGAAATGATAGATTGCAAAGGCAAAAGTGAAACTCCAGAGAATGAAAACAAGACAGAGTCTGGCAGCAATATCATTATCCTTACTTGCAAGGACTTCTGCCATTGTTTTATAGATGAGTTTCTCAGGAGTTTGCCATCTCACTGCACATTTGCTCTTCCTAATGGGAAGGTGTGAGTCTTTGTTCATAGAACGATCTACTATGAAAGGAAATATTCCTAAATCAAACATAAATAGTCTGAATGTACCTACACAACTAATATTGAAGGTGTTCAGCAAAATGGCTGTTTTATTTGTGCGCCCCTCTTGCCTGGAAGAATGACAGTCCACCTTTTCTTGTGATTAGACCTTGATTTGCTGTTTCAATTGTCTTTAATTAGTAACACAAAAAAATGGTGGAAGGAATTGCACTGCATTTATGACATTAACTTCACTTATGGAAAAGGAAGTAAAATACCAGTGCCATAAAATTCCACAACTGAAAGCATGTCAAGTGTAACTGTATATATCATGTGGACTAAATATTTTAAATACAAAGTTGCTCTGGTTATTGCTTGAGAACTGGTTAGGTTGCACTTGATCACACATCAGTATTGATTACACTTGAGGAGGCTTCTGAAAGTAGTATGAGTAGGGTAGGCAATAGTAACATGTCAAAATAATATATGATTTGTATGATGTTAATCACTAACTATAGTAAACATAATCCTATCATACTATGGCAATGCCTGAAAAAAAACACAAACAGCCAGTTATAGAGCACCAATGCTTCTTATAGTTCTAATTATTTTTTCTTTTAATTTTGTTCAATAAGAAAACACAAACGATTTGTCAACTTCAATGAAACTTGGCAGAATACAAGTACAGTTCATATGCATTAATAATAACTGTGGCCTACAGAATTAGCTTTTCCTAGAGCACGGGGAGAAGGATTACAGTCTTTCTACACTTCCCTCTAGGTTTCTTGCTTTTATGGTTAGCTACAGTATCAGCACAATTTTCTGCACTCAGAAAGAAAGACACAGAACAACTCCATTTCATTCTAGTGGTCATAAAAGTGCAAGCTTTCCTTTTCACTTTTGAATCAAAAAGAGTAGCTTTATTTACTTTACCACAGAGCTGCCAGGAACTTTGCCAATGGTTGTGCTTTCATACTGTGACTGTGGTAGTGGTTTTTCTCAGCTCTTCAGTTTAGGGGAACTTCCCAAATCTTTATTACATTAAATAGAGGAAGTCCTCTGCAAAGTAACACCATCAACCCCACTGTAAAGCACTGACGGAATAAAGGGTTTAGTTTTACTTCATACTAAAGAAAATTTTCATTACATCTGAATTTATTACAAGCAGATTTCAGTGTACTTCAGATGGGAGCTACACAGTGGATGCTTCAGAACTAAAAATCCTTTAATCTGGGCCATTTACAGAATTTATAATATCAGCAAACTGAATTAGTGATGTCTTCTCAAACCTAAAAGACAATATTCTGTGGTTTTGGTTAAATATCTGTGACATTTCTGCCTCAAATGTTGAAAAATTCATAGAACAAGTGATCTTTGAGATTACCACTCTGAGATGAAGAGACCTAATTACCTATACCATCTTAACCTATAATTTTATGAGATAACCTTGCCATGATAAAATGATACGAATGCTTAACTCTGAGTCACCATCCTACCAAAGTCCAAGCTTTTGCTCCTGAATTTTTTGCTCTTGGTCTGTTTCAGTTTATCTTTGGCCACTTAGCTTGGCCAAATCCAGCAACAAGACAGAGAAGAGAATCAAAACTGGGGATGTAGACAAATCTCAAGGGCTATGTGTTCATCAATGCTAATATCACCAACAAAATCTTGCATTTATACTTTTTAGGAAGCCAGATAGTCACTATCAGAATAATAAGGAAAATGCTTGTACAATCTGACTGCATAAGAACTGAGGAAATATGGAGAAAAAAGGAAATAAAAATAAAGACTTTCTGCTTAAATAACTGACATCGATGAGTGCATATTTGCCAGAAAAATGTATGTTTCAAATAAATTAATAAATAAATAAATAAAAAGCACTTAGAGAAGGGAAACCAAGGATACCATAAACAGACTGACCACAAGAGGCAGCAAGCATTCAAATATCCAATATAACACTGTTCAGAAAAAGCAAAATCATTGCTATACCACAACACAGCAGATAACATACATTAAGAAAGTCTAATCTGTGTGCTCAGTGATTGTGTCAGTCACTAAACATGCATGCAACAGATCCTAGTATTAGCAACAGTTCTTTAAAAAATTGAAATCTGCCTACAGATATTTTATTTAAATGAAATGAATGGTACTGCCAACTATGTAGAGCATGTCTTAATTTTTCATTTGCACCAAGGCTTCTGCATCTGAACTGTGGAAAGATGCCAGTTTTTAAAAGATAGATGCTTCAGGCTGTCTCCTCTTCTATTATTGAACACATTGTTACATAACTGAAATAGTTATGAATCGAGAGTAATGTAAAAACAATGAGCTCATTAGAAGAGGAAAAACTGCAGTGTACCTTATGCACATTTGAAAGTTGGAATAATATATTTGAGGGCAGACATTTCTAGAAGTTTTAGTTGGATCAACCTTATCTCTAATTCCTAAATGGAAGACCTTCAAAAGCAAGTGCTTTTTTCAGCTTCTTTTGTCTCTGCATGAACAAGGCTTGATAGCTTTAGACTACAATGCATTACTGTGGAAACCTTCGGTCTGTTACATAAATCATCTTAACACTCAGCAAGAATTGTCCAACAGTGCCATTGATATGTTCAAGTCAATGATCCTGCAAACAATTTTTTTTGTGCTTCTTCATATGGCAGAGAACAGCAATAAATCATATTCATTTTAAAACATACAATATACTAATTTATCAAGCAACAGCTATCAAAAGTGTATTACAGGGGAAGGTATAACTTTCTTCTATTGCGTTAATCAATTTCTCTAATTTACATTAGGTAAAGGGCAAAGCCTCAAGCAAAACATTAATTTTCCAGTACCAGATGAATTCTATTTTAAAGAAGCAGAATGTGCTGACAATGATATTATTGATTTAAAATAATCACAATTTCAAAGTTAACTGAATTATGTAGATGAATTATGTAGTTCCACTTGAGAATCTTTTCATTAATTTTATTAATTTCATATATATAAACTACAATAGTTTGCTGCAAAATGCTTTTCAATGAAGATTTTAAATTGAATCACGTTTTAAAGATGACAATGAATAGAAACATAAATGTTAAAGGAGATTACAAGATTTGGGCTCAGCAACCATCAATATTATTATCAAAGCATTTGAGCTTCCCTTCACATAAAGACCTAGCTGTGCAGTTTTCCTATTTAGAAAGGTGGAGTAACTTTAAGAGAAAAGTGCAAATCTTTTTTAGAATTACTGAACACGCCCCCCAGAACAAATCCTTAGAAAAACTCAAGCTCACAAGGCACACACAACGCATCCTTACCCCTGCAACCAGGCGCTTGCCCAGCTCGCCTGCACCGCACTCTTAATGCATCCCAGTACTAACTCGGATTGTACTTGTAGCCACTTTTTCACTTCTCTCCTGAAAGGCACTGTGAGGCACCTGGCTCCTCACAGTGTTACAGTTCCTAATAGCACAACCCCCAGAGCGAAGCATCTGGGGTGTTTCACCATGACCCACAAGTAAACATAGCTCCTGCTTTTGGAGATGATGTAAGAAGGGAAGACTTTCACCTCCATAGTTTTTCAGCACATAACTTCCTAAAGACAAGCAGGATAGTTCCCTCCCATCATTGCTGCATTTTCAGGTCATTACAGACCTGGTAAATGAGGCACAGAATAATATTCGTAAGATTTTTTTTCTAACAACAGGAGCAATGTTATTACTAATTATTTTTATGACACCTGCAATTCTTAATGTAACTTGGGATTCTACTTGACAGCTTTTGGTTTGTACTAACTGCAGTCAGCATTACTTATGTTATAATCCTGAAATAATGCTATGAGATATAATTTAATGAATTAGGTGCTATATTTTCAGAATACTATTCCTCAACTTCAGATAAAAAGTGTATTAAAAATAAAACACTTCTGCCGATCTTCTCTGCAAAATATACCTAAATTATTCTCACTACAAAGCAGTAGGTAATAAAACCAGCAATATGCATATTCAATAAGCAGAATTTAACTAAAAAAAAAAAAGAGTCAAATCGTCACAAATCTTGCTTCTTGAAAATACAGATGATACACCACATTTAACCTGTCAGAAGCCTCATTAGCATCATAGACTCTAAACCAGCAATCAAGACAGTGTGCTCTTCACGTGTTTACATTTTTAAATGCTCTTAAAATAGCAACAGTATAGATTTACATTAAGTATTGCTGCTTAGGGGGCAAATATTCTGTCTAAATTTCTTCATCCCTTCTGAGAACGACACCTAAAAATGACATGATGCTGTATTCAGAGCAAACAATGACAAACGACAAAGATTCCTTTTCTTTTTTTTTTTTTCTTCTTCCTCTTTTTTTTCCTTTCCTCTTTACTTATAACAGTTCAGGAACAATGGATTGCTTTCCATTTTTCAGGACAGTGGGTCCAACCCACATCATTGTTCTCCTAAACTACTGTTGAAAACAGGCATTTCTCAATGTCTGATTTCATGTAAGAAGTTACCACTCGAGAAAACGAAGATTGAAACAGAGGTATGGTAACTCTTCATAATTCTTCTGATTTCTCTTTTGCTTAGCCCTGTGCCAATCTCAGAAAAACCTGAAAGCTTAGGGATATATGAGCTCCCAGTTTCTACCACTGACATAAAGCCTAGCTTTTGGATCCAAAGCTTGACAGTAAGGAGGTCAACGAAGATTCAGTACACAAACAGGTAAAGGTTATTCAAGAGAGTAAAACTGGAAGGATCTGGCCCTCTATTAATAAAGTGTCATGTAAGCAGTAGGACTGCTGAGACCTTAATAATAAGCTCAATCATACTAATATCGCACCAACCATCAGTAGTATTAAGACATTTTTATAAACTGCAAGAAATATGCGAGCTATTACAAGATATAATTCTGAAAAACAGACTTCTATGTAAGAAGCCAATTTAAGAGGAAAACAACATAAACAATAGTAACTTGTGTGCTCAAGTGAGGCATCTTTTTAATTTTGAGTAATGAAGATGTCAAGCCAAATGCTAGAGTAGTTTAACTTAATTAGGTGGCCTATTTTTCCAGGCAGCCTTTCATTTCCTATTGAAAACTCAGCTTGTATGCAAGGCAACAAGAGCAATTTTGTCTGTAATGAATACCTCTGGGACTCCGCAGAGTGATCATTTGAATGTTACATTGAAGACTGGTTTGAGTAACTAGTTTGGGCTTGTTGAGCTGCCAGACTTCGTAAAACTAACTAGATTAATCAAAGAATGGCATCTTAGCGGTTTATTCGGTCAGAGGGCAATAGGTCAAGCTGACTGTACTGCGGCAGCCTTTGCCAAAAGGGACAGTATAATAGTAATTGGTCTAATTTGTAGTTCAAATTCATGTAATTCTTACAGACGTTTTATGGACCAAAAAAAGTTCATTTTATACGAAGCTCAGTTGAAAAATACTGCCTTTAACATTTCCCATGGTTACATCCCATAATTCATCCACGCTGCTGACCTGCAGAGTTTCCTGGAAAGGAAACTACATAACTAAAATATATGAAGTCTATAATCTGTTTTCACATGCTAAAAAAGTTGTACATGAAGGAGTGGAGGGAAACATTTTGAAGGATATTTTACACCGGTTGCTCATTATACAGAAAATTCTCTCACGTCATGCACATGCACAGCAAAAAGCAGTGCATTTTCTCTTGTGATATGGGAGAAAAATCTTCTGGCTTTTGAACACAGAATTCATCATTTGATGATTGATTTTCTGTTTACCTTTTTCACGGTAAAATAATAGCTTTTGTTATTTTTACTGTATTGATTTACAGTGGGCATATCACTGAAGTTGCCATCGTCCTGATGCCACAGCTGAGACAAGATGCACTATTTACTTTAGTTCCTCCCTTTGATAACTCTTAAAAAAATACTTTTAATTGATGCACAGGATCACTGTGTATACAGCACAGCCTAGTTCACAATTCCAGCTTTACACTATCAGTATCTGACATTTACTTCCAAAGCCTCAAACTACTGCAGAAGGCAATTACCCTCAAAAACTGCTTTCATTAAAAAGTTTTCAGACTTCATCGTTGTAAAGAAAATATAAGTGCAAGGTTTCTACAGCCAGAAGATGAATAAAGGGATGAAAAATATGTTGTAGTTGCCAAGGTTTCTGATGTGATCTCGATTTTGCAGATCCATGCTAATGATTTTTGAAGGCTGGAGAGAGACTCTTGTTTATCCACCTGTAATTATGGGTATGTTTGCCTAGAATCCTTAGGGAAAAGATTTTGCCCTCTTTAGTGTTTTTACAACATGTGCTATAGAATCAGCTTTAACTGAAAGAGGCATTAAGTAAAAACATGGTTTAATTAAGTAATGGATTTTTCAGAGATAAGTAGGGTCATTTCTTTTTGTGGTTGGAGTACAAGTCCAATACTTACCAAATGACTTGACTAAAATCAATTATAGTAAAGGAGAGTGAAGCTAAGCTATGTCTTTTTCATAAACTTTGAAAAAAATTTTAAACACAGATCAACAGGCTATAATTTTGACATTTTTTATAAAATTTGATGCACTTGATCACAAAGAGATATAAAGATAAAACCCTACCTGTGAGTACACATGTACACACATTTTGTGTTAACGCTGACAACAATCATACATGACTTTATAATATATATATGCACACACACAATCTTGTTAATACAACTGCTAAAGTACTGTTAGCAGGGACACAACACTTTCCAGACTCTGGACCTGATCTCAAGTGTATATTAAGAGACCACATTCTACACAAAAGGGAAAAGGGTCACCTTTCTCTTCAACCATTCACTCAGAATATAAAAGTGATGGCTGTTGGTTTTCTTTCCCTGAACCCATTTAAATTTACATCCCAATATTTTGGAAAGTGGCTACTGTAACCTATTTCAGAGAAATGGAAGAGCAGGAAGTAGACGCCCTTCTGTCATTGTACTTTTGGAAGTACAAGGTAGTGGACCAGGAAAAGAGGTGGATATGATCTACAAGACCACTGAACTGCAGCCAACCAGCAGAATGATCAAGTGGCCTTGGCCTCTCAGTGTGGAGAAGCCTTTCTACTAATGAGAAAAGAAAGGCTTGCCAAATTTTGGGTAGGATTGCCCTGCACTCCACGGTAGTGTGTACGCATAAGGACTACTCTGACCATGAGAACCGAGCTGTGTCTTCCTGGGAGCACACACAGATTTTGCACTGGGCAAAAGTAGTTGACAGCTGCAATGACAGCAACTTAACGGTGAGGAAATATCACTATGGGACAAAGAGACCAAGAACTAGCCTATCTTTCAGAAAGACTGCACTGCAACAAAAGAGGGAGTGGTCAGCAGGATAAGGGAAATGGTTGTCCTTCCCAGCTCTGCCCTTGTAAGGCCCCATCTGGAGTACTGCATCCAGGCCTGGGGACCCATAGCATAGGAAGGATGTAGAGCTGTTGCAGTGGGTCCAGGGGAGGGCCACGAAGATGATCAGAGGGCTGGAGCACCCTTTCTATGAAGTCAGGCTGAGGGAACTGGGCTTCTTCAACCTGGAGAAGGATCCAAGGAGACTTGTTACAGCCTTTCAGTACTTGAGGAGAGTTTATGAGCAAGAAGTAGACCAATTTTTTTACATGGTTTGACAGTGATAGGACAAAGGGACTAGTTTCAAACATAATGGAGATTTAGGATAGATGTTAGGAGGAAGTTCTTTATTTAGAAGGCAATGTGGCACTGGCACAGGCTGGCCAAAGAAGCTTTGGGTGCCCCATCCCTGGAGGTGCTCAAGCCAGGTTGGTTGCAGCATTGGGCAGCTGAGCTGGTGGGTGGCAGCCATGTCCACACTATGCTTGGGTGTTGGAACTACATGATCTTTAAGATCCCTTTCAACCCAAGATAATATATGATTCTACGATTCTATGAAAGAAACAACAGAGAACAAGAAAGGATATCTACTATGTAGCATTTATCCATTCCTACTTCATATGAGTAATAGCTAACCCAATAAGTAATTAGGGTATAAATATGAAATAGGAAGTTAGGGATAAAATTACAGTTGTGCATATGGTGACAAAAGACAGAGGAACACTTTCCTAATAACATGAAAAATCTCTCAGATGTCATTCTATCCAGTTTTACCCTGGAGCTGTACAGGATGAAACAGTTTTGACATCATTAGTGCCCACTATGCTAAAGGATATGTACCATACGTAGGTCTCTCTGTCATATCTTTGGGAGGGAGGAAAATACCTTCTCTGTGGAAAGAGTATTACCCTTCTGCATCAGGTAGTTCATGTTTTCCAATAAGGGCAAATGAGATACTACCCCATATCACTGTCTCCAGGTCAGTTCCTTTCCCATCCCTTTGGATCACATCTAAACATTTATCAAGCCTAAGGAAGCCTTAAAAGAGCACTGAGGTTCTGTACAAGAGCCTTGAATTATGTTACGTATTGTGACCAGGAATAAATGTAAAATAAACATCATAATTTTATTCTGCATTGTACAAGACCCACAAATTACAGGAGGAGAAATTACATGAAGAACAATTCATCTTCAAGATTCCAATTATAGGTGTGAGGAAAAAACAATATATTTGTGGGAATTTGAAATGCAGAGCAGTTGGCATAGCTTTATTTTAAAATGATAAATATTTTCAGATTGAAGTGCAATTAGTAGTGAAAATGTCATGTAGTTTTACTATATATGTTTTTTAATATGGTTGGCATAACTCATTTAGGAGATGCCTGCAGTGCAGAGTCCTGTGCTACATATATCATAACAAAAATACAGTACTTACATGTATATATAAAATGTACACAGAGACAACATTGCCAAACAGCCTTTTGGGACAGTCTAAAAGAATATCATTAATTTTTACTGTATACTTACACTTCTGGCTCAGCTCCAGAACTGCCTTTCTGTAAAAATCATTTCAAGTATAGAATTATGCTATTTGCTTGCAGCAACATCACACGAACAGTAGTGAGCCATATGTTGCTACTTAGCAACTTAGTCTATAAGTCCCAGAGCATGTACTGATTTGAAAATTGAACAGAAATGATAATTGTTGAGGGATGCTGTGAGGCAACTTGTCTTGGATTACCAAGCTATGCAGATGTTTGATGCTACATAGCAAAAGGAGCAAAACTCTCTTTTTCCTGTCCAATGGCTGAGCTTTTATTTATGTTAGCCTAAAGGCGTTACATTGATTAAAACCCTTAAAATAATAGAAGGTGATGTTTTCCTGGATGTAAACACTTTGCAGTAAGCAAAAAGAACTGAAATGCAAAGTTAGCTTTTCTTGGAACAATTGCAACACTCCTGATGTCTAAATTTTATTTCATTCTACAACATACTTCATCTTATAGCCTTCAGATCTCTTGAAATACTAGATTCTAGGAGAAGTGATAAGGCTTAGAAAGGAAAAACAGGCAAAGCTCACTTCTTAGGGTTAGATCCAAAGAAAGGAGGTAAGTATGTCAGCATGTACCAAGACCCCCAAAATTCTTCCTCTCCATCATGTAATCCTGAAGAGTGCTTAAAGGAAATTCCTTGCTCTCTGATGCTCTGTATCATGACCCAGACTGCCAACATGCCTCCCAAATGAGCTGGGTCACTCTCTGAAATCAGAAAACGATGTTCACGCCTGACCAGTCATCATGATCATAGCTTAAATAAAAGCTTCTGATACAGTCATGCCTCTCCCAATATGGGATTCACATTTTTTTTTAACAGATGTGCATCCATTGTGAGAAAGTAGAGAACTGAATTCACATATTCTGACTGGTTTCTGTTCCTCACCTCTGACCTCTCAGGGGAACATCTGAGTTACTGGGGATGGGAGGAAGCCTGCACTGCTCTCCCTGAAATCAAGCAACTTCAAAGCTTGTGAGCACCGATGGAAAATGGAAACTGAAAACTCTATGGATTAAGTGACTAGAACTTTATCTGGGAGAGAAAATTTTCTCATCTCTTCTTACAGGACTATAAGTTTTCTACATTCAGTAACAATGAGAGGAAAATGAGCAAATAGATCTGAAAATAGAAGAGATTGGGATATATACTCATATTCCTTCTTCCTCATCTTACCCTGTAACATACTCAGTCTTGCATGTTTTATTTTCACAGCAGTGAATATCTTACTCTTCCTGCAAAATAACCCATCTTTAAAAGCTGACTGGCTACTGAAATGGTGGACAGTTCACCAATTTTGGGTGACCACTAAATGTTTACACCTGAGATAGGAACTACACCACATTACAGTGGTCAGTGAAGACCTATCCAATAATGTCAACAAAGAATTGATCAGTTCCTTAAAGGAATTACCAGCAGTTATCTGCATCAGGAACAGGTTTGGGAAAGTTTCTCATGCAGTTTGTTACCTAAACAAGAGAGAGTCAGGATTTCCAACACCCACCCTTTTTTCTGCTCCTACTATGAGGGGTTTTTAATACTAAGTTATTATTACAGGCTTTCACATGTATTAAAAAATCCACTGCAGTGGTGTAAGATGTCTGCAGCATTAGGAGAGAACCACTGTAAGAGAAAAGATGATGCAACAGCCAAAGGCTGATAACTTCCCTCAAATGAGCACTGTGCCTGGCTGTTGTAGCAGCTCTTTGCCATATGGATTGCTCAGCAAAGAACAGAGAGATCAGACAATTTACCCAGGGTTTAAATTCAGCCCAGGAGCTAGACACCCAAAAGCTAGGCTTTGCCACAGTGAGTTTCTGAGTATACAAGCTCTTCATTGGTTCCAGCCCTTAGTAACTAAACAGTTTTCTAACACCTTTGAATTTGGAAACGTCAGAACTGATAGACCATTTTGCTTGAAGACAAAATCATTTGCACTTAAAATATCTCACCTTGGATCTTTAAAGATACCCTAAGAACCCATTGAGATCAGCAAGTGTTAGATGCGCAAATATCTCTACGGATCTGGGCCTTGTTAGCACATGCAGAAACTGCATAAAAGATTAAAACTTATGCTCTTAATTTTTCAATATGCCATTTAAATTATTTAAACTACATGCATACACACAGTACAAAAATATCAACTGAAGAAAAATAATTCTGATGTATAATGTGGATTTGCAATTCTTTGTTCAAAACTATTTAAGATAGATGTAATGATTCTCTGTGAGGTAGCAGCTGCCTTATAACAGCAATCATTCACAGAGTTTGTATTTCTACTGTTTCAAACAAATTCAATTAGCCCTTGCACTTCAAAACCCTTAAGGCATAAATGAGATGATACTACGCTGCTTTAATCTAATAGTAATACTAAAACTTGTCAGTACAGTTCTTGGATTAATGGCTGGAGAAAAATTAATAATATAATTTTTCATTTTTTAATCAAACAATTCTGTTCTAAACTACCTCTGGATCTTGGAGAGTGCTTAGCCGAATAAGCTGAATCATGCACAAATCCTAAATGCAAAGTACAGTTGGTCTCTAAAGGTATTTTGACAATAATTTCAACAGAAGATTAGAAAGCAACATGGTGGAACATTCTGAAGATGGTCTTCCTGACTGAATAGTGCAATTCGTCTCATACAGCCTCCTGCTTCCTGAGCCACAAATGTACCTGCATATTATGTGCCATGGTTAAGTAGCCTACCTTGACTATTTGAAGAACCCCACTTCATGAGCATATTTCATCTGAGTGTACTATCACTTTCCAGAGCTGCTGATTTCTAAGTTATGCCCAGCTCATCTACACACATTTATTTTGCAGCCAAATGTATTTCCCAACTAATAAGAGAGCTTCATATTATCCCTCAGTCTTGCTGGAAAGAGGTATATCACACTAGCCACTGCTGGGCCTGAGACATTGCATGACCTAGGCCACAAGTTCAGTTATTCAGGGTGATTTCTATGACACAGAATAACTGACCTGCGCCACTATCACCATCATGTATTAACGAAGAATTAACTCTGTGTTTTAAGAAATAATTGAAGTCTTTAGATTTATAGAAAACTATAGCAGCTAACAGCTTAAGTGGAAATGTTTTTGAAAGAATTTTAAAACATACATAAAATACTAGAATTTAGTGTATGGTTCCCCAAAAAGGGGACTAAAAATATCCATAAATATCTGCATCACATTAAACCTTTTGGGTTGAAAGCTAAAGGAGACTGAGTCATTTCCCTAGCCCCATTGCTAACGTTGTAACATTAGCAACATTCCTTAGCCATACCATTAGTGTTGAAAATGCAGTTCTTCAACTACAACTGGCCTAGGAGTGATAATTAAAGCTATCTGTGACATGTGTAGCTTATAATGATTAACTTGTCTGCAGTCAGATAAACAAATAACATGCACCTGTAAAGACTTTATTTCCTGAAGGTAAAACAACTGTTTAGGAAAGATCATGCTGGCAAAACAGCTGCTTGCATTCTGGAGAGGAAACAAGGTAGTATCTTTCAACAAACGCCAACTCTGCTGTTTTATCAACTCTATCTCATTAACTGGAAACAAGGCTTAAATGCTTTGTTTATAAATTATGATTATTCCTGATTGCAGCAGTTACTGATAGTGCCACTCATTTGCAATGCAATTCTTTGAATTTGTTTAATTACAATTTGAAACAAGGCAGAGAAGATTAATTAACCCACCTGGCTGGCTGGCACATAGTCCTGGCTTGGCTCTGTCATACTCATGTACATGTTCTCACCGTCAAACTGCAAAGGAAATAATAGTAAACATTCAGAAAACTTGAATATTTTTCATCAATGACTGTAAAAAACACAAAACAGTAGCCATAAACCAATGTTATAGCCTCGTTTTAGAGACTTCTAATTGCATGTGTGCATCTCGTCTTTGATGTTCCTGTTGTCATCCTTATTGACCCTGGATGTCAGTGATTTGGAGTAATTAGCGCTCTAGTAATTACAGCTAGCAAGCAAGAAATGAATGGTTCCCTTTCATCTGCAATCTGTTTTAAAACAAAATGGCTCATTTTGTGCACCATGTATACATATTGCTGTTGGTTGAAATGAAGTGCTAAGTGAATTGCACAGTTACTGAGAAAAGGAAGATGAGAATAGAAAACACACTAAAATGCATCTTAATGGATTCCAACTTCAGCTTTTGAACAGAACAAGAGTTGAAATTTCAAAACAAATTAAGCTCCCTCATACTGAAATGTTCCCATACCAGAAAGTAGGAAATACATTTCCAGATAGCTTTCAGACATCTGAATGTATGAAACAGTATATCCAGAATGTATAGCTTAAAAGGATAGTTTGCTTGACGTGTGAATAAAATAAGCTTTCATAATTAGAACTACAAAAATATCCTTCAATAAATGTTAAATACCACTCAAGGAAAAGCATACAAAGCAATTTCTTCTTTTTCTCCCCTCAACTGCAATTAAAAAGTAACAGAAATGTGATAGAAAGGAAATGATTAAAAACTGAGGATCTAGGTGGAGAAAAAGTGTCAGAACTGATGCCTCATCCTGTAACGACACAAAGTATAAACCTAATGATTTCTTACAAAATCATTAAATCATTAAGGTTGGATTCTCATCTGGAAAATGTCCTTACAGAACTTACGTCATGCTCACTCAAGTGGCAGTGCAAACAGGGTAACTACAGTGCCAGTGTCCACTCAGAGGTAGGAAAAATCTTTTAAACCTTCCAAGTAGAAATGCACAACAGCAGGAATCCCCATCACCAGCCATCAACCACAGATTTCCAGCTGTTACGAGGTCTGTTTGAAATAACTTACACCTGACCCCTTTTGTGAATGTTTAGAGTGACATATTTTGGAAATGAGCCACTATTTTTGATGATGCAGAGGCATTTTCAAAAAATCAACACTGAGTGAGCTTCCTTTACTCCTACAGAAGGTGGTAGTGAATTTCCCATGGACATTGCTCATTCTGTCCTGAGCTTTTCAGGATATTCTACTCGCAAGGCGACTAAGTCAAATTGTAGCTTTGGCAGACAGTTCCACAAGTTTTGCTGAAGCAGCTGTAAAGGTTTCAGCTTCCAGCTGTTCATCTTCTTCTGCCAGAAGCTACAAGCCTTGTCACAGCAACCATAAGAATGAATTTGTCCCAGCTGTTGGCACAGCAGACAATGGTCTGCCCTTCCTGGACAGTAACTAAATAGATAGTCACAGCTTATCTGTCAGAATCCCTGTTTCCATGGAAGGAAAAGATGATGTTATAGACACAGATCTGCCAAAGGAAGTTCAGCATTTCCCAAGTCTGATGGAGCAGAGGTAAGTAGATAAGACCTTAAAAACAGGGATTGGTTTTTTTTTTTTTTTCTTTTTGTGGGTGTGGGGGGGGGGGGGGGGGGGTTTCTTTGTAGTTGTTTTTTTGTTACACCTACCTATACACCTTTTTCTTTCAGCTTCCTCACTCAAGAACGTTTCCATTTATTTGCACTCAAAGCAGAATCTTGGAGAGCATTTTCAGGATCTAGAGTGGTTGAACAATGGAATAAAATGTTGTTACTTTGGTGGGTTTTTTTGTTTGTTTGTTTTGTTTTGTTTTGTTTTGTTTTTTTCTGTGCAAATAAATGGAAAAATGAAATTCTGAGGAGGTATTCACAGCCTGCTATCAGAAACCAAGCAATCCAGTATAAGGCCAGCAGGGACTCATTCACCTCGTCAGGCAAAAGACTGTCAAGTGTCCTGATCACTGCAATTGGTACTTAGACTCCAGAAAGATGTCTGATAGCAAAACGTCAGTCTTTCTGACAGTGACATAATGAGATTTAGTGTTGAGAGATGGAAGTTAAAGAAATTCGGTTCTGAAATAAGAAATAAGATCCTATTTTAGATAGTAATTAAGCATTCTATCAACAACCAAGTCATAGTTTCTTAGAGTTTTTTAAATCAACTTTAATATTTTTATTTTTTTTTAGAAAAAAATGTATTCCATATCATATTTATGAGAAATACTATGAACAGACTAGTTAAACTGGCTAGTTATGGTGGTCATATCTGCCTTGGAAACCATGATTCCTGAAGTTTCCTATTTTTAATTTCCCTTGTAAAAATCGTATCCTTGCTACTCTGCATTACAAATATTACCATAATTCATATATGATATATTCAGTTGCAATAATCCTGAAGAAAATTCGTTCTTTGGATGTTTATTGGCTAGATGCAGACCAGGGTTTCTTCAATTAATTTTGTCTTCTGTAACACCTGAGATTTTGATTTGAGAAAAGAATCTTAGTGAAGTATACTAGTCTTTCAGTATACTAATATTTCCTTCCTTTGGATGTTTGGTCATCTGTCTTTCCTTCCAAGCTTACAACCACCAAATCTGCATTCACAGAAAAAATTTAGCTAGTCAGTTTTCCATGAACCTTGGAAATTTGCATTATTCCTTGTGTTGTTCTTGGACCACCTTCCTATCTGATCAGTGCCTTGTTACTACCAGTGCTTCAAGAACTGGTAGGATCTTGAACCTCAGCATTTCATATTGCTTGTGGCTCTCTATTTAGCTCTATTAGCTGAAATTCTTCAGTTCTAATATGGTCTGCAAGCTTAAAGTAACTACGTATCAATGAAAGTGAAAAAAAAATTAAAAAAAAAATCTGTACCTAAAGTTTGACTTCCTAACTTTTAGTGCCTTAAATGAAAAATGATCTTCTGCAACATTTTGGATCAATTTGTTAGGGTAAGTTCTCGGGAAAAATATATTGATGCATAATATCTGCAAAATTAGGGACGCCTGTTAATATCTAAAAATTCCCAGAAGCTCTTTGATTTATTACCTAATTTCTTCAATATCTGAACATGGAATGTAGTCACTGTACTATTTAAAATTTGTTAGAAGTATGCATAAAATATTGTATATCAGGTTGTATAGTTTAATAAGATGGAACGTGATTTTTTTGTAGCGTTTTGCAGGATGCAAGCTGCATTAGTTGGCACTAACACTGTCCACTGTATTAGTACATGTACAACATTTACAGCTATAGTAAACACTATAAATGTAAAAACATTTACAGCACTAGTGCCGTGTGGTGCATCACTCCTTGGTGGTCCTGAAGACGTCAGAAACAAGCCTGCAAACCAGCTGTAAACTTCAGGGACAAGGCATTTACACATACATTTTCTACAGCAGGTGTTTAGGAACAAGTTCTTAATGTTTACTAAAATGTTTCTAAAATAAAGAAATTATGATTTATGTAAACCTAAGTTGAAAAAAAAAAAAAAAAAAGGTTTACTTCAGTACTGAGTTTATTCATCATCTCTATCAAAGAAGTGTGGATTACAGATGACCTCTACCATCCACCCCAATTAGACTTGAAGGCAGCCAGTACTGTGGGGGACAGTATAAAAGGCTTTTCAACAAATACATTAAGAGCAAAAGGAGGTCCAAAAATAACCTTTGTCCATTACTTGATGAGAATAGTCATCTCACAAATAGGGATCAGAGAAAGCAGAGACATTCAGTGCCTTCTTCACCTCTGCCTTCAACATGATGATGGGTCCAGGGCATCACGGAGCCCCAAGTTGGAGAACTGTGCAATAATGAAGAACTCCCAGCCACCCCCAAATACACGTGGGATTTGCTGCTCCAACTGGTAGCATGTAAGTTTATGGGGCCCAGTGGGATTCCCAGGGTACTCAAAGAGCTGGCTGATATCACTGAGAGACTGCTCTCCATTATTTTTCAGCAGTTTCGGGAATCTTAGAGGTCCCAGTTGACTGGAAGCTGGCAGATGTCCCAGTGTCAAGAAAGGCAAGAAAGAAGATCCTGGTAATTACAAGCCTCACTTTGGTGCCTAGCAAAATTATGGAAAAGATTATTCTGGGAGTTGTTGAAAAATATCTGAGAGATAACGTAGTCATTTGTTACAAACCCAATATGGGTTTGGAACAGGAAAGTCCTGTTTAAAAAATTTAATATCCTTTTATGACAAGATTGTCCACCTAATTGACCAAGAGAAGCCAGCTGATGTAATGTTTTTGGATATTGGTAGAGCTTTCAATACCATTTCTCACAGTATCCCTTTGGACAAAACATTCAGCATATAGCTAGACAAAAAAATAACACGATGGGTGAACATTTGTCAGACAGATCAGGCTCCAAGAGTCATAGAATACCATAATGGCAACCAGTATTGAGTGGAGCTCCATTTTAGGGCCAGTTCTCTTTAATGATTTCAACAGTGACTTGGTTACAGGATTTGAAGGTAAACCAAGTAAGTCTGGGGATAACACTAAATTGGGAAAAGCTGTTAATTCTGTCAAGGGTGGAGGAGCCTTGCTGAAAGATCTTGATAAACTTGAGGACTGGACAATCACCAACTGCATGAAGTTTCATGAGACTTTGGAGAACAGCCCTAAGGAAACAGATCTGGAGGTTCAGGTTGACTGCAAGTTCAATCTGAGTCAGCAGTGTGCCCCATCAGCCAATAGGGCCACTGGCATCCTGGGGTGTACCAGACCCAGCATTGGCACCAGGCAAGGGAAGAAGTGGTCCTGCTCTGATCTGTGTGGCCTCGCTGAGTGCAAGTTTGTGTGCCACAGTATAAGAAGGAAATCGTACAAAAAGAAGTTCAGAGATACTGATGCAGTGCACCGTCACCTCCAAGAACATGAGACTAGACCACAGTGACACAATAAACCATGAAAAAAAAATGCTAACAATTTGATCAATTAAAAAAATCTACAATTTATTTATCCCAGAAGCATCAAACTTCCAAAACAAGCCCCTTAACTTCAGAAATTAACTTCAAAAATTGCTTTTTCCAATATTAAGGTTGCATTAAGGTTTAGGTTGGATATCAGGAAAAACTTCTTTACTGAAAGGGTTGTTAAGCACTGGAACAGGCTCCCCAGGGAGGTGGTTGAGTTACCATCCATGGATGTGTTTCAAAACCATTTGGATGTGGTGCTCAGGGACGTGATTTAGAGGAGGGTTGTTAGAGTTACGGTAGTATGGTTAGGTTGCAATTGGACTTAATGATCTTTTAGGTCTTTTCCAACCTGAGCAAATCCATGATTCTATTATTAAATTATTTTAGCATTCTATATACTGCTTTTTAACTTGCAGGCTCTGCAGGCTTTGCACCTTTTAATTCTCCTCCAGGACACCTTAAATCATAAGATCCCTATCTTGTACCATACTGAGAAAGCAGTTCAAGTAGCCTATCAAAGTAGAAAGTGAATCAACAGATCAGCGGATATAAGCCAAAGACAACTCCAACCATGCCTCCAATATCACCTTATTTTAATCATCCCAGGTCTACAAGAACCTTATATTTCTTAAACTTCCCTACCACTCACTGTGCTTGATCTCAAGCAAATAAACTGCACAAATGTCACTTAACCTGGATTATTCATCCAAACAAGAGATGAAATACAAAGAAAGGCAGTTAAATTATTACTGTCTTTTGTAAGCCTATATATGATACATATATATATATATATCATATGACATTTCACCTAAAGCTTTTCAACCTATCTCCGAGAACATTCAGTATCATTAAGGGCAGACTTCAAAATCTTTCATTTTAATCTATTAAAAGTGAATGCTAATACAATATTCTGATGTGTGATAATAACTACTCTTGACAACATTTCTTTTCATATTAAAGTGTAACTGCATGAGAAGTTTGGGTGAGAGTAATCTAAGAATATGACTGCATTTTAATATGAAAATATATATAACTGGGAGCTGTATTTAATGCATATTCAGAATTCATCATACTCTTTAAGTAAGTATTAGAAATAAAATATATAGGCAACGCTATCACATGGTCATTAAGAAATCTCCAGAGAATAACCATATTTAAGACAATTTGGCAAGACGTTTGGCAAGCAACATGCACAAAACATCCAAGCACTGCTATAAAACACCATTTATTCATGCACATTAGAAACTTACATAAACACTGCCTGACTCTTACTGATTGCAAGAGCTATGATAGAGTTCAGCAAATGTCCAGATTGCTCTATAAAACATGGATTTAGCCAAGGTCCCAAAGTTGGCTTTGGTCTCCTATGAGCATGGCATAGCATCAGTTGCACAACGGCAAGAAACCCGTTTTCATCCCCTACTGCCAGTATTTATTTATAATGATGATTATGAAGTAACAAGCTTGCAAAGATTGTATTTTTCATTCTTTATATATGACTATGTCACAAATTATATTATATTTACAAATTATGTCACACATTATAAGTAGGCTGCATATAATCAAATAAAGAACAAAACTTAAAGAATATTTATTATTGATTATTCACTTTGTCTTCATTGCAAGGGTTATATGTGCTATCTGGATTACAGGGAAAATTAATTCCCTCACTGCCTCCTTGCTACCTCACACTTCTTTGTTGTTGCTGGGAGAAGCAAGGGTTTATTTAGTTTCCTTTTCATCCACACTTAATTACCATTTCTGAGGAAATTGCCAATTTGTTTTCATTTTGTACACGTAGCTATATATGCCCTAAGTTCTGCAGGTGTAGTTACACTACCTAATGTTAAAAAAAAAAAAAAGAAAATCAACGGCATGTTTCTTTGCCTCAGTGCTGATCTAAGCTTCTCCTAGTTTATACTGGAAGGCAGCACAATGTGATAGTACTACAACTTGTCCAGCAGTAGTGTAGGCATGGAAGCATGATGAACACTAGTGGGTATGGCTTTTCAAGCCAAAATAAACTTGTGGATGGGCTGAGGGGAAGCACTGAGGGACATAATTTCATGCACAGATTATATCTCAGCAGAAATACTCTGAAATAAAGGATGAGAAACAAGGAGAGAAATCATCTGATTGTCGGAGGGTGCTGTATATAATAAGCTCAGCTGCTGTGTAAAGACACATGGACTAGACATCCTAGTTTCTTTGAAGGATCTTAATGATCTTCAGAGCCTGTGTTATTAGTTATAATCTGAATACAAAGTTCTACCACCCTAGATTGGAACTAGAAACTAGATTTAATTTTAAACTTCATCCAAACTCTTTAATTATAGCTCACCATGCTCTAACAGACCTCCAAGATAATTTGTTATTTTAGAAAAATGTCAGAAGAACACTGTAGAAAAAGATAATTCATTTCTAGTGATTCAGTGAGTTTAGTGCTTACAGCTTATAGATACCATTTGTAACTAATATGATCTAGAAGCCATTAATCCTGAAAAAGCTTTAAAACTAGGTAATTTTGTACATTTTAAACCAAATGAGAATGATGTTTTATTTTACTCAGAGATGCTAAGATGAGACAAAAATAATGATGGGATGCAAAATAAATCAACAAATGACCATGCTAAAGAAACAGCCAATGTTGTTATGAACTATCAAACATAAAAACAGAGATGTCCTGTAAACAATGTTGCATGATGGAAAACCTCTTTTTCCATGCAGTTTGGGAGAGTGGTATAACTCTATTAAATTCAAACTGTGTTTTGTCTCCTGAACTCCATTTTGTATTCTGTACCGAACACATGTTTAAATTTGCCCAAGACAGGTTACAGTAATGCATTCCAGACAGGCAACCTTTCCAGGAAAGGGGCTTGACACTTAGCTGAAGGAGTATCACAGGAAAATTGTCAAAAAACACAGGAAAATTGTCAAAAAACAATCTAGTACAATTGACTTTGATTATTTCTGTTCTGCCGTCTTCCCTCCCTCCTTCCAGAAATGTTTTTTGAGGAGGAGATTATTGGAGGCCTATGAGTTGGGTGAAAATGCTTGAATGCAGCACCATACCAAAACCACAGTAAACCACTTTGCAGAGCTGGATGTTCCTGTATGGCCCAAGGCAGGCCAATCACTGCTCAAAGGACTGGAGAAGTCCCGCCAACAGCAATAAGGGCCCTCCAGGTCATAGAAAGTTTGACATTCAAAGCTGTAGAGAAGAACTGATGTGTCCCAAGATTATTACTTTTATTCACTTCAATTAAATTAATTGGCTTTCAAGAGTGAAATATTAGGAAACCGCTTTATGAATCCTATGTTTTCATTCTCTTATTGTTTAAACTATGAACATTGGGTAGGATACATTTAACTAATTCAAGCACATTAATGTGCAGGCTAAACATATTGTCATCTACTACTCTTGTGGCAGAACAAACACCCTGCTGCCTTTGACACATCACTTTCTTGCACAGTAAGTGTCATTTCCAGGGGCATCTGCCCTTCATGAGAGAGTCAAGATGTGATTGGAGGCCCTGCTTAGACACAACCACAGATATCTCTGATGCCAGCAGGTGGTTTTTGCTCCCTGGAGGACTTGGGAAGGAATCTGCCCCAATCTCCATGGCTTACTGGAGTGAGCAGTGAACTGGACTGGCACAGGCAGTGTGTCATGGAGCTGGAAGTGAGGGTGTTGCTTCTCAGAGAATTGCTGTCAGACATCTATACTAAGAAAAAAACATCAACTGTGACAAAACTCCCTCTGCCCTGAGCACACAAATGACTTTGATATGTGCAGGATTCAGTGCTTGGATCAAGGCATGATAGCAGGCTAGCACTGCACTATGCCATCCCCACAGCCTGCCTTTCAAAGTAGAAGTGTTTTGAAAATACCCTACTTGATTCTCCTAAAATTACACCATTTTCGTCTTATTTTCCATTTATAAGACATACCATCTCTCCAAAGAGTATAGGCAGCAGTGTCAAAGTTTTCTTTCAGATTCTTATTTGTGTCATAAATATCTACACTAGACCTTACATCTCTGTATTCCCTAAGTGAGCTTGTTATTTACTGTGCTGGTTGTGAGAAAGGAGAAGAACCATAGGGTTTCCCAAATACGTTCTCAGAGGTGGCAAACAGGCTGAATGTCTAAATATACACTGGTAGTTTAAACCTGAATTATAGCACTCCAGCATTTGTGTTTTTCCTGCACTTAATAGAGGTTAATGTGGAACAGGAGAGGAGGTGAAGGGGGGTGTTTAGCTTCCCGCTTGGAGCCTGCATGTGTCAGTGCCTGACAGAGCCTTGAAGTTGTTAGCCTTCATGCAGAGAGCTAGCTGAATGAGGTTACAGTGCTGAGCACAGCGGGCTAATAGAAGTAGGATCAGACTGATAGAAGGAGTGGCAGAGCCTGGGCACAGCAGAACGTATCAAAGACAGCCCAGGGGAGAGTGGGTACTGTATTAGTCTTTTGTGTACATTTAAATGGAAGACAGTGAGCATGCAGAGATGAACTCTGAACTCACTCGGCTGGGCTCCTGCTCCTTTTAACCTTGGGTGTTAAATGAAATTAAAAAAAAAAAAAGCCACAACACACTGTAGTCTGGACTCCCATGCTAAACTATCTCTTGCATATTGAACACGTGTTAAATAAACATATCGAGATCAAAGTGGCAAATGCTTTTGTTATTATTTTACTCAATCCATACTAAATTATAGATGTACTCACCCACTGGGAAGATGGGGTGATAAGGTGGAAAGGTTTGAATAACTAATAAGAGTAGTCCTTTATTTTTCAGACCACAGTTACTGAGAAAATCTGTTTAACCTGGTAGGCTTGCAATATTTTCTAATCCCAACACATCTGGCCTGTTTCACAACAAGGTCTAATCCTGCATCCTGGACAGGGAGGGGAATTTTACCATCGCCATTTGGACAGGAGCTGAATCAGATAGAATGATAAGACAATAGGGCCCTTCTTAATTCTGAGTTTAAGTCATTTTTTGTTGATATTCATCTTGGTCTTATCATTTCAAATGTTAAATTACATAATAAAGTGGAAAAGCTTAATCAAAAAGATCTGTAGAGAACGGACAGATGACAAAAACAAAAAAAAGCAGGCTTTGTATATCCTGATGCAGAGCTCCCTGTGCTTCTTTATGGCAGTAGACTCCACAGATCTTAGCAAATGAGTTTTGCACAAATAGGACAAAAACATTCACTTGCATGACTACATTGGGAGCTGTGTTCAGGGACCCATGGACAGAATTTGACCCACTATGTTATTTATAGAGTGAATGGGGTGTATATATAGTTCCTGTGGGAAAGTACATCTGCTTCTACACAAAAGAAACTTAGAAATAAAATGGGCTAGTACAACAGCAACAACAAAAGCATAAGCAAAACTCTACCATTATTCTGAAAATCTCATGACTTGACGCATAAATTAAAGGTAACAACTGTCATCAGATAACTAGCAAGTCTTGTCCACATACTGCTATGCTTCATGATTAAAACCGTAAGTAAAAGAAAGCAACTATATACTTATATTTATAATTTTTAAAAGTATACAAAAGACTTAATCGTTAAAGGACTTGAGCACCCTACACCAATGCAGCAGGTCACTAGAGCATAAGCATTAAAGTCATCCTGTTGAAGCAGATGAGACTGTAAGACCAAAACCAATCACTCATTCAAATTTGTGATGATAGGGCACGATATCTCAGAAATGTACAGGAATAGCCATACAGCAGTGAAGTACTTGCCAAGCATAATCAGCTTAAATTTCTGGTAAACCAAATTATTTAGCAGTCTGATAAGATCTTATTAGGTACAGCTAATTGAGACCTGGAGCGGATGGTAACAAAAATGACTAATTGCAAGGTTTTAGCAAAACACAGGCATCTGTTGACACGGTCTTGTCATGACTACTATAATGTGTTGTAGGGCTGATAAATGATCATAGTTCAGCAAAATAACTACCATTGCTGCCACATGGACAATCTTGCTTCTATTCACAGTTACTTTGGTATAACAGGAACTCCATTAATTTAAACAAATTATTAAGAATGCTACACATTTAAATTCACGTCTGCAGCAAGTAAACACCTGGAGCCTCACACATTCCAAGTGAATTTGAAGGAATGTGTTTTTTTTTTGTTTTGTTTTGTTGTTTATAGTTTTGTCAAAGATTTAAAAGTCTGACAAAGCTTGGAGCACTGATTTATTCTTTTCCTATATGGTCTACAGGCAAAGCTGAGAAATACTAATAGAACAGTATAGAATGGTATTCTGTTCCAAAATAGGTCACTCAAAAGCAGAGATGCTTAGAAATGTTCAAAATATAACTATACAGGTCAGCGTGGAAAGTCGTCAGATAGTTAGGGTAGATCTATAACAAATGGTGAAGACAGCTCCAAGGGTTCTGGCCCAAGTCACTGCTGTATGCTTTTTTCAAATTGACAACATTTCTTGAGAACTCGAAGATGAATCTTATGATGAAAATGAGACTTTTAAACACTTTTTACTTGCAAAAATAAAATAAAATAAAATAATAAAAAAATAAAAATAAAAATGCTCCTTTGCCAGAACACAGCAGTTCAAGTATGCAGAAGCACTGTGGGAAGCCCCAGTGCAGTCCTATTCTGCTCCTCCCTTAATACCACACCAACTGTGCACCACAGCTACATAGTTTTAGGATAGCCTTGCAGTATTGCATCATAATAAACTTTCCCAATATACTTCATAATGTAAACTTGGATTAATCTCTCTAGTATCTAGCTAAGTATTCTCACTCACAGGATTTATTTGCTAGTATTGGTCTTTCCAGCTTTGAAGAGAAACAACATCCTGGTCCTGACTTTTTCTTAATGAAAACCTTTTATTTGCCACTGCTCAGAGGGACACAGCTACTCATCTACTGCTAGGAGAAGAATTGTGGACAAGGTGGGCACGTGCTCTCCTGCCCTGCCTCCTTTGGGACAAAGCAGCTGGCATTAGAACTACCAGTCCCAGCAAAGTGTGTGTGAACATTTTTGAAGTGGATTGTGACACTGATGTCAAAACAACTCTTAAATCTCAGAAGGGATGCTTTTGGAAGTATAATACTACAATTCACAACAGCCCGTGCATTCAGTGCACTGAAACAGAAGCAAAACTTTGCGTATGCTATCTTTGTTATAACCACTGTTAATGAGCTGACATAATTTTACAATAAATACATAATATAACAACGTGATTAAAGCTTGATGGAGCTGTTCTTATGCTTTTATGATATAAAAATGCCTTCTTATTAACTTTTGATGCTTCATTTTCCCACAGCACCACAGTATCTGCTTCTGTTTTACCCAATTGTACAATAATTGTTGTTTAACTTCAGCAATCTCATAGCCTATTCAGACTCTTCACACATTTTATTAATCAGTGAAAGTGCTCTATAACATTAATGTCGTGGAAAATCTGCCTTATCATTTTAGAGTCCTGCATTATATTCTATCGCCTCTCTGTATAAGGTACTGAATTTTTAATGCATCATCCTTCTAATTTGATAAAATCTGTGATGAAAATTATCATAATCTGCTATGCCTAAAAAGCATTAAATGAGTGCACATTACACTTGAAATAAATTTCTTGAATAATTTTTGTTTTAAAATGTTCTTTTCATTTTGGAAGACTGAAATGTATATAAGCAGTTTTGAAGTGAAAGAGAAACTCACTCAAACTGCAGCTTCAGAACTTCTACCCGAGATTATGACTCTAATATATGTATATATAGAATACATTTTCTTCACATGATCAAGTTTATTTCCAAGGTAAACTTTCCAGGCACAGAATATCTTAATCCTGTAATTATTAAATAGAAAGGAAGGAAGGAAGGAAGGAAGGAAGGAAGGAAGGAAGGAAGGAAGGAAGGAAGGAGGGAGGGAATCCAGAAAATTAAATTGATAAATTATGCCATGGTTTGTAGATATACAACCTCAGCAGGAATACAAAAGCTGCATAAACACTACCAAAAATATATTTGGCTCCTCTCTCACATTGTATGTTATATTAAAAACATACACAAAGCACTAATTGATTCTATTCCATAACGCATGATTATTTCTTCTTAATTAGAATACAAATCAGAATGAAGCACCTTTTCACAAGCAGGGCCTGTGTCAGGGTAGGCATTGACATCTATGCTACTATCACAGAATCACAGGATAACTCAAGTTGGAAGGGACCCACAAGGACCATAGAATCATTTGAGTTCAGCCTTTGAAGATCACCTAGTCCAACTCCCTTCAATGAAAAGGGACACCTACAGCTATACCAGGTTGCACAGGGCCCCATCCACTCTGATCTTGAATGTCTTGATGGACAGGGCATCCGTCACTTCTCTGGGTAACCTGCTCCAGTGCTTCAGTATCCGTATTGTAGAAAATGTTTTCATTATATCACATCTAAATCACCTCCCCTTTAATTTGAAACCATCTCCTATTGTCCTATCCTAACAGACCCTGACAAAGAGTCTGTCCCCTTCTTCTTTATACTCCCCCTTGAGATACTGAAAGTCTGCTCTCAGGTCTCCCTGGAAACCTGATCATCAAGTCCACTGCCTGGCTCCAGAAAAGACCACCCAAAACAGCAACAAAATCACCAAAAACTGACATAATTCAATTGATTTCAAAACTAACATCAAGAGGAACGCCCATGAATCAAGCCCAGTAAATGAAGCTCTACTTGATGTGCAGCTTGCTTTTCTTTCATTCTTTCACTAAACAGGCTCACATGTTCAGCACACAGTCTTTTGCAGTGTCACAAACTATCTGTTTAGTGCAATTCATTTAAGACAGGTATTAAGACGCTCTAAAATTCTGCAGAGGCTCCAGAGCCTTAATAGCTGAATTCATAAGTAGTTAGTCATACAGCATCACTGCTTCATATTGTTTCTTCATGCGTTCCACAGCTCTTTTAATGCTCCCAACTTTCCCTTATGTCGGAGTCTACAAGTTAAACATTCAGAAATAATAACAGAGTGAAAAATGATGCTGTCATTAAATTCATGTTTTGATAGAAAATTAATTTGGTGTTTTATTCATTCATTTGCAATAGTAACTACTACCTTGGAAAGTACAATGTGGTTAATTTTCCAATATATTCAGATCATATTGGTAATACACAGTTTTATAAGTGTTTTGACGCACCTAATAGTTTTACAAATAAGATTCTGCAGTTCAGAAGTTCTTTTAGCTGCGTGAACCCTTACAATCTGAAATAGTCAGAACATTGATTTAAAAGCTAAGCAAGTATTTCATGCCGTGCATCACTGAAAATCTTTTGTTAACACAGAGAGCAATGTGAATTATGTATCTGATTTTATTTCTTACTGTTAAACACAGATCACTGGAAGAAGTATAACCAGCTCCTTTTAAGAATACAAAGTAAAAGCGGTGCCGTGTATTATTCTACAGCAGGTAATTCAGCGTCTTAGATAGGATTAGCCAGCAGATTTATCAAGCAGCCTCTAAGGAAAATAGAGTTCAAGACCAGGCTCATCAATAATACATAAATAAACTGAACAATTAGGTACAAAGTGGCTATCTTGTCAGACAACTTATTAACTGATAAATGATATACTCACTGCAGACAGTGTAAAAAGGGGAGACTTGTAAAGATAGGAAAAGAAGACTGAAGAGAGGAAGGCACTGTGCCTCTTAGCACTTTTCACCCTTCCACTCACCAGCCCAAGCTGAGAGCTGCAATGTGGAGACAAGGGGTGAGGAAGAACTCAACAACACCTCGTTCTACTCTGGTTCCCTTAGCTTTTTTTCCTCAACAACAGAATGCAAATGCATGCCCTTGCTGTTTGATCAGTGGTCAGAGGGGGAGAAAAATAGAATATTCCACTTTTCTAGTTGACAGCTACTACAGCATTAACATCAATTACTTAATATGCAAGTTTTGCACAAACAAACAGCCATCCCCAGAGCATAATGTCACTGCTGGGTATGGCTGTAATGTGGCCTCACTGCTGAGGTGCAACAGTGCCCGGGAAAGAGAGAAAGCAGTTTGTTACATCTGGCTTACACATCAATGGTATGTCCTAAAAAGACATCTGTACATTGGTAAATGTCAAAACATGAGCCATTCGTTCCTTCTCTACTAACTGTCAACAGACTCAAATTTGTTTTCCTTTTCTGAGCTGGCCTGCTCTTTTCAGCTAGAAAACATGGAGACTGCAGGTAGGAAGGGCTGCTGCTATTTTTTCCCCAGCCAAGCAAAACAAAAACATCTTCACTTCACTTGGGATCAACAAGTAAGCAAGCAAACCCAGTCCAAGTAAAATCTTTTCATACATCTCCTCAGCTCAGAAACTGCAAACATTTGAAGTGCAGATTTCAGGATTTAACTCAGAATAAAAACAATATTGACCTAATGTGTTGTCTTTCATGGACAAGTACTCCAAAGTACTTTGCAAATATTGACTGGACTATGCCTTTAATCTATGCTCACTGCCCATTCACTGCAGCAGCCATTTTGAAAGATAAATGCAAAAGAAAATTCAAGCCTTGAACACTCCACTAGTAGAAGTATAAATCACTAGTGAAGAAAAATCAGCCCTACAGCAAAAAAAGGAACATTGCTCAGGAATACATTCTAGTTGAGAATCAAACTCAGTAATTTATAGATATCTTTATTAGATGGACAGGTAACTTGGATGAACAGAGGAGGTTTGCTATGACTTCACTGAATGATTGTTCTATCAAACAATGTATTAAAAATGTATTAAATAAATATGTAAAATGTAAAATGTAAAATGTATTAAATAAAATGAGGAACTTTAAGACTTGCCTCTCTTGTTGTCTCAGACATATGGTCTGACTTATTGGCAGTCCTGTGTTGAGCCAGGAGCTGGACTCAATGATCCTTGAGTGTCTTCCAACTCAGAACCATAAAATCAGAGAATGTCTTAAGACTACTCGCTGCCATTTTAGTCCAGCTGCAGTGAACAGTTCTTCTACTCCACATCAGAGTTCCTTTCAGAGTACATTATTTTTATCCGAAGAAAAGCTGCACCTGAGGAGCAGCATTCTCTTGAAGTCCCTACAGCATTCAGCATTCATGCTTCACAACCCCCTCTCCACTCCCCCCCAGACTAGGCAGGTGACAGCTAGCACCTGCATCTTGACTAGGGAATGAAATTAAAGATTGAAACAGATGATGAGTATCAAAGCTGAACTTCTGACTGCAGGAGTAAGCTTCCACTGATGGGTCAGCTGTGCTACCCATAGGATTTTCTCATTTGTTGATTATAGAGGAACTCCAGGACAATCACATCTGACCCAATATGTAGGAAAGCCATGAGATGAATCCAAACTGTTATGGATAGTGAAGGGAAGTAGAGACAAATGGCATGCAGTATGCAATGTCTCCTTCCAGGACCAAGTGGTCCCCATTCCTGAGGAGCTGCAAATGGCATTACTGATGGAAGAGGAAACTCCAACAAAATCTTCTTTCTCTGTTTCTCCTTAAGATCAGTGGTAGGGATTATGAGGACACACCAGGGTGGCTTTGCATGTCGTATTAAAGGATTTCCCTGCCTGAGGGAAAGTTTTTTCCAAGTGATACATTTCCCAACAGATGTAAGGAATAAGGAGCAGTTGGATCACAGGGAATAGATGCGGGCATTGTTATACACAACTGCCTATGGCAACTGGCAAAAGCACTCGCACAAGCCTTCCTAGTGAAGGATTTCCATTTCTGTAGTCAATCTTTGGACAGGTTGACGGCACTGCAGCACAAACTGATTACATCCTTGCCTGCAAATCTAATCTAATATTTACTACCATGGACTGCTAGTTCAAAATAAACATTTTAGAGCAGCGTTTAAGAAGTAAAACACACTTATGAATTGCTATAAGATAATCTGTACCAAATATATGATGTTTTGCAGAGCTGTGAGATGCCTTGATTGGTTTCGTATAAAACTTGGCCGAAAATATGTTCCTTAGAGTGAAGTATGTGGTGATAAAAATGTGATTAAAGTATACTGGCAATTTGACTTTGGCAATTTTATGTCTTGCTTTTGAATTCTTGTATATATGTTTGGCTCTCTTCTAGTTGATAGTCTATCAGCTGAAGTCCCTACATATACAAACATTGATAAACTCACAGACAATAAAATAAAAGCAGTCCAAAACTACACACTATAATCTATCTCCTTAAAAATAACTGTAGGAAGTCATAATGTACAGTTTATAATTATGATTTCCAAAGAATTTCTGTTCAGTGAAGCCAAAGGAAATTGCTTACTACAGAACTAAGAATGTGATAAAAAGAAAATTAGGCATTGGCCCCAAAGCTCAAACATAGAGTAAATCACATATTTCCTCAAGCAGAAAGGGAATATCATTTTTCAGTGGGGAAAAAAAACCAAAACCTCTCACAATAATGTCAAAACAGCAAAGTCCAACTATCAGAGAAAAAGAACAAACAGTGAACAGAAGCAAAGTATCAAAAAATACTCTAGTGTAAACAACTTTCCATAGCACCCTTGCAAAAATAAGTCTAAAATAACTGTTGGAACTACTTTCTAACTCAAAACTTGGATCTCTCTTCCCTACACAAAAAGTTCTCTACACTCAGAGCACTGCTTTAATTAATATGGTTGGTATAACACAAGGCACACTTCAAGCTTCTTGTCAGTACACTCCTGTAAAATATAAGTGAAAATTAACCTTCCAGGGGTCATAGTAAACAAGTGCTCAGGGGAGGAAAAAAGAAGTCTAAGTATTGCTTTCATGTGTGAAAACACCATCCTCTAACAAAGAATTAATCCACAAAAAGCTCCACTAACCATTTTCTTGTTCTGCTCACATTGATGAAAGTGATTTCTGGAGCCTTAAGGAAGGTTAATGCACTCTCAGACTATAATCAATGAAAACAGCATGATTTACACAATCTATGCTCTTTGTCAGATTTAACTAGTATATCACCATGCAGGATCTTCTTGCTGACAGGAGCTTACTATATGATGGAGATGCTGAAATCCTCCTTACACTGGTTCTACCTGGCAGGCCGTGCTGTGCCTATACAATGATAAAATGAAAGCTCGCAGGACAACCTCAGGCTATCCATCTCTGCTGCTCAAGCTAGTTTTGGTGAGCCACATCCACTATGTAGAAATAACTGTTTTCAGAAGCCAAATGAAAGTAAAGCAGAATTTGACACGATCAAGTTACATTATGTTACCCAAGTCCAAGAAAAAAAATAATATTTCAATCCCTCATACCTTTACAATTAAATAGCAGTTATAGCTAAGAGTTGCTGTAGCTTATCATCCTGTATCTATTGATAAGGATTATTGTGGTAAGCACAGTGTACCTAATGACTGACAGACCTCCATGATTTGAAAAGTTATATTTAGAAATCGATGTATTTCACTGAGCTCATCCATTTTCCATCTCTGCTAGCAAAAAAAAAAAAAAAAAATCCATCCCCACTGGTTATGTTTTCAGGATCACCTTCTGCAAGCACAAACTGCTGCTTCCATAAATTGCATGTATAAAACTCTACAGCCTGACCCAATGTTCGTGTATCATTCATACTTCTACCCATTTGTACCACTGAGTCCTCAAAGCAACAACAAAAATCCTGCAAACAGAACACGCTTCCTTAGAAAGCATCATGAAGCTAAATAACTGACTTTTTAGTCATTCTGTTCCCCATCTGATCCTCTGTGTTCTCCAGTATATTCTTATCTTCCATGCTTGTAACAATATTCAGATAAAAACAGAAGTCAAGCAGCGAGTACACTTTAGGTAGAAGAAAGCTCAAAGCAGGAGGTTGCTTAGAAATTGTTGCAGAGACAGTTACTGAAAAAAAAAAGAAAAATGTCTCATCATTTAAGCAAAATACTCTGAAGGATGGAATAAGGCTTGTTAGAAAGGAGATGAAATGTTTCCTCTTCTAATCTGTTTAACGTTTTCTGAAGAAAGCCACAGGGAGCGCTTATGTCAGGAGTCTGCACAATAGGAACTGTGCTATCTGCTACAGCATTTACCTTTGCATGAACCACTACACAATTTAAGTAAACTGAATGAGTTAAGAATCATTGTGCGGTTTTATGATGGGGAATGAGAATGGTTTTATGCAATGTATGTAACCATCACTTTTAATGAATTTGGCCTTGAATGGTCTTGATGATTCATTCTTCAGTAGAGGTCATGCAATTCTCTGGATTTCCTTGGAATGGTAATTTTCACAAGACTGCAGACAGATGAGTTAAAGATGGAATATATTTAATTTAACTCTTCCAATCTGTAGAAAACACTGGAAATAGACTAGTATGAGACAGACAAATTGTTTCCATCAGTTCTACAGAGGGAGGAGAATGAAACAAAACAAAACTCACAGGTAGGGGAAACATTAGTAGTATGGGCAACAGCAAGGCAGATGTTAATATGATTGAACAGGTTCAAAAGTTAAAAATACAAAAAAAAAAGAGATCAGACATTCAAACTGAGCTTCCACACACTACAGTTTCCAAATCTTTATCGTGCAGTTGTTAAAAAACTACAGTTACATACTAGATGTACACATTTCATTCAGTGGCTCTATTTCCTCATGTGTGCATCACTACTCAAGCTTAGTTGGCGAGGGCGCACAAATTACAGAAAATATTGTTCACATTGTACTAATAAGTTCCATTGATTTCTCAGGAAATGCAATAATGTGACACATTTTAGAAGAATTTAGTTTCATTTGAAGATGAAGCCCTATCAGTCAAAATAAATTAAAATGAAAATTTTAAAGGTTATATCATATTTATGCATTTGCTAAATATAAAAGTCAACATATGGTGCAATGTTACCATATGTTTGATTTTGTAAGAACAGATTTCCAATGTGGTAGTAGAGTTCCCCACAACACCACATCATTAGCTTCAAATTTCCTTTAAAACACTTTCCATAGAAAAAACAGCCAAAAATATCCAAGTATAGAAGAGACACACAATCTATAGAACAAATTCACAATAAATAACAAAAGTTAAATGGGAGTCTACAATGCCCACTTGCACTATGCAGATACAATACGTACTTACATAAAGTCTCTTACTGCTCACAAAAGTGTAGAAGTGAGTAACTGCGAATTTCCTGATCTGTGTGAATTTTAAAAATACATCAAAAGACCCAAATTTCTGGTATGAAACAAGTACCATAGAAAGTCTTCTTCAGAATAAAATCATAAGAATTCCTTTTTCCCCCCTCACTAAGAGATTATATGAAAGCTGCAATTTCATCTGGTCACTTTTGGTTTGGACTCCTGCCATGTATCATAATTCCAATGCAGTTGAGATATTCTGCAATAAATGTAAGTGCACTTTAAATGTAAGAATAAATTACAAACTGTCAGATATTCTGAAGGAAACTGTTTGTATATCCCACAATTTTAAATATTTCAGCAGAAGCCCCAGTGATCTGATGGATCACTGTACTTTTCTGAACACCTGGTTCAGGTTGTGTTAGAATGCACCTCAGCTCCTTCTTCCTAGAGAGATAAATATTACTATTTGTCAGCAATTGAAAAATTTGGAAATTCCCTTCTTGGTTCTGTTTTTAATTTCGCTTTGTGGACTTAGGTTAAATACTTCTTTATGCTAATGTCAGCAAAATAATATAATACAACATCAGTCTCTGTTTTGAGTGTTTTGAGGAAGACTTATTTTTAAGTAGTTTTTGAAAGCTCTTTGATGTCTGATGCCAAGTTGTGAGAAAAACAAGCAAAATAAAATGTTAGTTCTTTTACTTTGTTGCTAGCAGTGTTTAAAATGCCTGTATTTATCTGTTCTGCTAATTTGTAGGATCATCTGTAAAGCACAACAGGCAAACACAGCTGTAGTATTAGAGAACTCAAATTGGCTAGTTAAAGCTAGACAAACTAAGATTTAAGTTGTGAACTAAAATAACACTCAGTGGAAGACTGGAAAATGCCACCAGTAAGAGCAGGACTACAATGGACATGAAAAGAAAAGCAGTATCAGTCATACAAATTGCAACTGAGGCAGTCCTTCAAAAGATGAGATTAGGGCCTTTTCTTCTTTTATGACTCTACTACGCAGTCCACAGTGATGAACAAGCAATGGAGTCGCTGGACCAAGGACCTGCCATGAGCACAGCACAGTCAGAGATGGTGACGTTCCATATGAATTATCATGGGCACTTTAGGAAACACAAAATAAGCTGTCTCCATCACTTCACACAGTCTTCACATAACACTTGGATTTAGGCCAGGTTCACTTCAGATTTGTAAGAATCCCTAAATTAAACATAGCCAGCTATAGTCTCAAAAAGAGGAACATTAAAGTCAGAGCAAAGACTGGAGAGACTTGTCAATGTCAAGCATTGTCTCTGGAACAAAGGAATAATAACAGCTCCTTCAAAGCAGATGGTATCACTCCCTCTGACAGCTGATTCCAAAATGGCCTCTAAGCCTTTCTGTTTGACTTCTCTTACCAATAATGTATTCTGCAAAACATAGCTTTAAGTGCTCCTTTATCTCTTGCGTTTGAAGATCGAAGAATGGCTGAAATGGAAGAAAAGTCATCTCCAACTTTGTCATGTATAACTTTGCTGGCATGACTGCAGACAAGGCCTTTTAGATCTGGATCATCCAATCTAAAAAAATATTTTAACTTTTTTTAATGCAGTAAGTCTTCAAATCTGCTGCCAAATGCTACCAGGGTACTCTTAGATCATGAATCTGTTCAATGCTACAGCAGTGAGAAGAAAATATCTCCGCATCTTGTGCATATGCTAAGATATTGGAAAGACTCCTATGTTTCCTTCTATGGACATCAGATAAGGACTCAAACAGAAAAAAAGATTAACCAGATTTGTAAGGGAAGAAAATTAATTCTCATGGAGAATTGACTGTGGACATACAGTTTGTTCAGATGAAAAGAACAGCATTAGAAACTAACCTCAAATGACTGGGAGATGAGAATTTATAATGAAACACTGAAGAATATGGAAATAAGTAAAATTCACTAGGAAGTTATATTGTCAAGAATATGGAGAAATATTTGTGATGTAACTGCTAATGCATAAAGAATAGAAATCACAATAGATTTATTCTTCCAATGAGTTCCATTTCTAATATTTGGCTTCAAATTACAGATTTCAACCTTGTGAAGTTCAGACAGGATCACTTATTTCACCAGCACCCACTCCAGTCACAGATTTGTACAATTAAATTCAAAAGCTTACAGGTGCTGTTGAGGAGGGAACTGACCATAAATCATAAAACCCTTAACTTTTAAGAATACAGTCTGCATAGAACTAATATGCTCTCATGTGTGCATATATATACATATCCACTAAAAACGTAAGTTGTATATGCCTTTCTGGTCTCACTCCCATGCCAGATGTATTCAATTTACCAATCAAAACAACTTCTCTAAGTTTCTGAGCTGGTAGGGATAACATAGTTAGTGAAAACTCTCTTCTGTTGGACTGCATCACAAGCAATAGCAAACATTCTGTAACTTTTTCTATAGAGAAATAACAATGGTCAATGGTTAGAATAAAAACTAAAAAAGAGCAGAGAAGTGTAGAGCTCAAAGTTTGGGTCTGTACAAGATTCATTACATCTGCCAAGCCCATGGGTAATAATAAACACTTGTAGTAATGCAAATGGATCTAAAGTATTAACCTCAACATCAAGTATAAATTTTAAATCTGGATAGCTCCCTACATGTGTTTCGGCCACTTCAGCTCCTGTTCACCTTCCTCTGAGAAGGAGAGGACTTTTCCTCCCTCATCTCATCAGCTCCTTTTACAATGCACACACAACGCTGGCAATCTCAGTAGGAGTGCAGATGACTCCTCAGCAGTTCAGCCCCTGCTTGCTGCCTGTTCAGGCCCTTCTGCATTCTCAAGACCAACAACAATGGTCAGATTCTCTTTTACATGTCTGAGTTCACTAGAAGCACCCTGACTGATCAGTTTTAGCTGTTATAAAGAACAGAAAACAATTTCTGTTAACAAAAAAATGAAACACTTAAAAGCTCCATATTTAGAAACACAACTTGTATAGTTAAACTATTAAATAGATAATCTATCTAGACAAGTTTTATTTGTTCAGTATTTTTCTTATTCAGTAACTTACCTGTGGCATATACTGAATAAGGCTGCAATATATTCCTCTAAAACAACGTTCTAGGAATCTCTGATTTCTAGCTGTCATTCATCTTCCCACTAGGAAAACCTACTGATGTGACTACTCAGTCAAAGCAAGACATCTGAGAGACATCTAAATCCACTACATTTTCTAGTCACTAATCTCATGAATCTCCACACTGGCTCTCAGAAATGATTATGACTATATTAGTTATTCAATTATTGAGACTAACATAAAATTCATGAAATCCTAGCAATGAGATGTGGGTGGCAGCTTCCCAGAACCTGTGCAGATTTGCCTGTGTTAGACAAATTCAGGGACAGCAGCAGAGCACCTGTCCAACCTCCCTTTCATAGGGAAAATCAACACTGTACCCAGATCAAACTGCTCAGGACTTTCACTAGTCCAGTCTTCTCAGTCTTGAAAGCTCTCCAAGGTTGGAGATACAACAGTATCTCTGCGTAACCAGTTGCCTGAGCATAATTACCCTCACAGAGAATTTTCCGTTCTTCACCTCCACTCAGAACATGCTGTGTTCCAATATCTAAACACTGCCTCATCTACCCATTGCCAAAAACCTGGTTCTGTTATCTCAGAAACTCCCTTGTACATTCTGGGGGGAGATACTTATAGATATCCCCAAACTACCTCTTCTCTAGGCTGAATCCTTCTACTTCTGTCCCTGACCCCCTTGGTGGCCTTTTACTCAAATGTTTCCAGTTTGAGTTTTCTTATCTGAGGGCGCCCCAAACAAGACAAATTATTCAAGTTTATTCCATACTGTAGTGATCAGAAAGAAAAATACAATAATAAAATCATTTTCTCTACTGGCTACAGGCCTACTGATAGAGTCCAACATACTGTTAATCTCAAACACTCCCTGCTCTCTTTGCATCCAGGGTATTTCTCATCCAGTCCCATGGATGTGTATGGGTTAAAATTTCTCAAGAGAGAGCTGACTTGATCCTCTTCTACTCCTGGTAGATGCCCTCCACCTTGAATTCTGATTCTACACTTAAAATATTTTGTCCGTGAAGACAGAAAAGGTAACACTGATATCAGACTTACCTGCATCCATCTGCACTAAAACATGATTCAGCAGCAACCCCACGATTTGATTGTTTACTTTTACTGCTTTTGTAATGACAAGGTCTTACCGTCCTTGACACTACCTGCCACGTGCAGGCAAGGTCCAATTTTTTGCAACACTCTGCACTTAACACCTATAGGGAAAGGGGATAGCAGATCACCAGTTTTAAACTACCTCAAAAAGGGCAATGGCCACAACCCACTTAAAAAAGAAGATTTGCTTACTCATCCCAGAACTCAAGCTCTGGACATTCCTGAAGTATAAACAATAAAACTTGCTGAATTAAAGTTTTATTTATGTCACAAAGAATAAAAAACAAGAACCTGCAACAATTAAAAAGCCAAACCAAAACAAACCACCACGCCCTTGCCCTCCAGCTAATATTTCTTGTGCCTGCAGCACTGCAAGCCTTACAGCCGATACATAGGTCTCCATGCAGTGGCTGCACAGGAGAGCATAGGGTTAAGTCTTACTACAAGATAGGTGACAACGTGAGGGAGTCTGCAGCAATTCCAGCAGAAGGATCATGAGCTACTCCCAAAGCTTTTAAGCAAAAAGAAAGAAGTTGCATATTAATTATGCAGTTCCACTCAGCTCCCACTTCATTTTCACTGCTCTTCTCCACAGACTGGCTGCGGATTTGTTTACTTTGGTGTTTAACTCAGATGAGAAGTGTATTTTCCCAGCAATTTCTCTACATAAAGGCATTGTGAAGCATAGAAAGCAGATTACTTGTGGATGAAACAAAACTGCCAGATGTACTGCAATTGTTAATGAGTGTTAGGTCTCTGGGACCAGTCATATTTGAGCTGATACTAAGTCACACCTCTCCAGAAAGTAATTGCATGACAAAATGCAGCACACCCAGCCTGGAGCTCAGCACCATCTGTTTCATTTCAGAGATTTGCTCACCCTACCCTGCAGGTTTTAGTTAGTGTAGCTCTACATTAAAGCAATAAAGTTAGGGTACTTTCTTGCCGCCCACCCTGGGCAACTGCACTCAGTGCTATCATCAAAATATGGAAAAACTTTTCCTTATGCCCTCTCATCTATTGGGGTTAAAACCAGGAAATATGTGTCATGTTGTAATTATAGCAGAGTTTCAACATTGAATTTTTAAAGTAGCTTTATGATGTCTAAAAAGCTAAATCTCATTTCCACTGAATATTTACAGTTTGGGCAATGAAAACGGACAGTTTCATTTTTTGATTTTTATTGCAGAAACACAATGCTGGTAGGGGTGGAAATATTTAATTATTTAAAGTATTACATACTCTTTTTGTTTGAATCAGGAAAATACGGGCTTTCATGTTAGGTTTTAGAAACAGCAATATGACAGTGGGTCTCCTGTATAAATAAAACATGCTGAAAAACAGAATAGTATGCATAAATTTAATAAGATATAGAACTCTGTAAATAACTTATTTCACATCCCCAAGATTTCATGAATTTGATATGTTGGGACTCAATAATACAGAGTAAATCTTGGATTTGACACTATACATTCAACACCAAATAACAAGTTCTAAACTTTTCACATAACTGTGCCACTGAAAAGATGAGAAACACTTGCCTCTGTGACAAAACCTTCTTATGAACACATTTGTGACACTGGATTTTAATTTTTTTGTTAACCATTATAGTATTTTCAGTCACTATTGTAGTACAAGTCAGTACAAAAAAATTGCATTTAAGTAACAAATTGCAATTAAACAATAATTTGTAGCAAATGTTTAACTTCATCTGACAGACATTGCGTACACTGAAAAATACTTAGGTTTAGGTTTTGCAGTGTGTTATTGGAAGAGTATAAATAACATAAATACATAATATAAATAGTCAGTGGAATATGAACATAAAAGCACTTTTTTAAAAACAGAATATTTTCTTTCCATGTGAAAACTTCCCACTGAAAGCAGAAACTGGGCCTGAAACAAAATGGAGGCTGAGGAATTAAATATGATTCAGCTAAATTCAGTGTGCTCACTCAATCACCAACTCATTTACAGCTTTATCTTGGTACTTGTGCCAGGGCTACATATCTGCATCCTGCTAATAATTACACAGAATGAGCAATGCCTTCCCTTGGTTAACCAACAAGCTTGCTGCTATAGCTCCTGTGAATGAGTTTGATCCTCATTTTTAAACAGCTTGTGCAACTGCTGTGAATGAATTTATTGGGTTAGTCTCACTACAAGGCAGACTACTTAAAGTTGTCAAGAAGGAAGAAGTATGTATTTCTTGATGATGTTCTTCAATATGCCACAGGAACAGAATTACTGACAGTTGGTATAAAAGCTGTACCATGGTATTTGTTTAAATTATATGTGAATAGCATCACTGGCAAGACCTCAGATGTGAATAAATGCCATCAAAAAGGCGGGCTATGGTGATCCTGTTTTGTGAGCTCTGTAGTCTTGTTCAGGATATACTGGAAGCATACCTAGCAGAACCAGAAACACCAGCTCCTGAATAATTTTACTGTATTCATTGAACATCTCATCACTGTGCAAAAGTCCCACAGAAAAAAAATACACTTACTTAGGTATGATACCTTAATGAATAAAACCTGGACAAAGGAGAGAAAATGTTTTACAATCACCTTCAAGCACCAACAGTAATTGAGTCTTGTCTTAATCTGGAACCACAGCTTTGTTCACTGCAGTAGAAACTTTATCAAGTGAACTTTTAACTCAAAAAAAAAAAAAACCAAACAGTTTTTGTGTGCAGACCAGCCTATAGACAGAGATGAGCTATGAGTTTTAATGCTTTTTATCACTCCCTTACAAATGATGAAGACAAGAATTTGTGGGAGGTGGTAGGTCTGAAAAAAATGTGGTGTGATCACATCGATGATAGCTTTGAGCACATTGTGTGCCTTAAGTGGCTGACATGAGTTGTAGCCCTAACTCTGCTCAAAGTCAGATTGTACAAATACTGAATTACTGCATATATTAATCTTCTGAGATTATACTATTTATTATCTGCTGAAATAATAATAATTAAATGCTGACTTTAAATGCACACCTTTGGCTCTAGCATAGTCTAGTAGGTGCCAAAATAATACCTTTCAATTAAGCAAGTAGAGGAATGGCTTTCTGAAGATGGATGCTCAATGAAAAAGAAATAATCACATTAAGAATAAACTCTGCAACCACCTCTCCATGCCTTTAATCTCAACCATCCCTTACTAAACAAGACCAAGCAATTATTTTCAAGTGTTTTAATACAAGGATTTATTCACAGAATTACACAGAATCACAGAATGGCCAGGGTTGGAAGGGACCTCAAGGGTCATCCAATCCCCATCCCCCCTGCCACATGCAGGGCCACCAACCTCCACATTCAATACTAGACCAGGCTGCCCAGGGCCCCATCCAATCTGGCCTTGAACACCTCCAGGGACGGGGCATCCACAACCTCTCTGGGCAGCCTGTGCCAGCACCTCACCACTCTCTCTGTAAAGAACTTCCCCCTGACGTCCAACCTAAATCTCCCTTCCCTCAGCTTAAAACCATTTCCCCTTGTCCTGATGTCACTCACCCTTTCAAAGAGTTGATTCCCCTCCTGTTTGTAGGCTCCCTTTAGGTACTGAAAGGCTGCAATGAGGTCACCCTGCAGCCTTCTTTTCTCCAGGCTGAACAAGCCCAGCTCCCTCAGCCTGTCTTCATAGGGGAGGTGCTCCAGTCCCCTGATGATCTTCATGTCCTTCCTCTGGACCCTCTCCAACAGCTCTCTGTCTTTCTTGTACTGGGGACTCCAGCCCTGGACACAGTACTCCAGATGGGGCCTCACAAGAGCAGAGTAGAGGGGGACAATCACCTCCCTGTGCCTGCTGGCCACCCCTCTTCTGATGGATTATTTCTGATGGATTATTCTGATGGAGTTACTCAACACTGTGTAAAGCTAGAGAAAATATTTTCATAGAAATACTTGAAGAAAAAGAAATCTTTTTCCAAGTCCAACCTACCTATTTTTCTGTAACTTCTCTCTCTAGGAAGCTTCAACTCCTAGCAAAATACTTGAATTTCTAATTGGAAAAAAAAAACACTCTAGTAACTACTGGAGATATTGTTTAATGACTCTTTTACAGCAGCTGACTTTATTAGCTGGATGACATCCCCCACTATGAGCTAAGGTTCTTGACAACGGAAAGTTGTCTGAAAGCTTCGAGTTCTGAGCTACAACTTCCAAATATCATTGAAGCATGACATTTTCTTTTTTTTTTTTTTTTCATATTTTTAATGAAAGAAGACAAACTTTTGTGGTGAAAATTAAGTGAATCCACAGAAAATTATTTATATGGATGTAAATATAATATTCAGTAAGCAGTATTTGTGCTATAGAGCACTGAACTTGGCAGATAGGGGTCTAGAATCAAAGTAATAGTTCTTGTTAGTGATTCTTATTTCAGGACTTGTGCAAGCTCAGGTTGACCAGGATCAAGCCCTAGCTAATAACAGACACATTAGGCAGGCTGGGGAATGCCTGCCATAGTGGAGGAAACAATTCATGTGTTCTGCTTGCAGGGATTTGACACTTTCTGTGTAAAACTGTATCATATTTTTGCCTATTTGTCACGAGCACCACAAAGACTCTAAGTTCCTACAGGCAAAAACCTGCTAAACCAGTCATGCCCAATCTGTGGGCTGCATGCAGCCCATCATGGCAGCAGCTCATCCTGCCAAGCAGCCCAGCCTGGCCAGGCCCTCAGCACCAACCGAACAGTGGTGCACTGTGAAACACATCCGGGCTGAAACCAGGACAAGGAGAGGGAATGGTTCAGTGTTAACTCCAGTAGTAGGAATTAAGTTGAAGAATTTTGGTACATTGGCCAAACACAGTCCCGTGAACAGTGAAAAACATGCAGCTGTGCTTTCCATTTCGATAATTTGATAATAGGTCTCAAGATTGCTGAAAAAATTATCAATTCTTTCATTTATTTGCAACTCCATTTTCAGTCGACATAAATACATTACTTAGGAATTTTCAAATGGGACATACAGAGCTGCAGGTAAAAATCTGATCATTTATCTTTACCAGACTTTCAAAAGCCCTCTCTTGCCAGAGAGAAATATTCCTTCACCATTGTGCTTTTGTTGTCATTGCTTTTGGCAATATGTACATTTGTGAACAACGACTTTGAAGGACAAAGCACAGGAAGAATAAATTTCATCAAAAGTCTCTACTGAACATCATGTAAGCTCACCAAGAATTGCAACCAACTGCCATTGAACCAGACTGATGCATTGGTTTCAGAAAAACAGGCTCATATATCCCACTGTCTTTATGGTTTTGTTGCCCTCATTTTTATATGCTTTAATTTAAAAAATCCATTAAAGTTAAAATGAGCTTTATTACTTATCTATGTTAACTATAATATATATTTAATGAGGGATGCTCTGAATGTAATGCCTCCTATTTTATTACGTCAGAGGCAGATGTTGGTTGAATCTTCCCACCAATATTCCATTACATGTTATTCCCATGTGACAGATGGCAGCAGAGGGGCAGTGTGACAGGATGGTGTCTGATGTGGGACTGTGTATGAAGCAAAGGTGAGTGACTGGATTCCTCCATGCAGAAAAAATCACAGCCACTGACACACATCAGTGCTTGCTGAACATTTACAGAGACCAATCAGTGGATGTGAGCACAGTGAGGCAGTGGGTGTTGCATATCAGCAGAGGCAGCAGTGACAGAGTGCCACCTCCATTGGTGCGGATCATTATGAGTACAGTATGCTGGCTCTTGTTCATTGCTGGTGAAAATGCATAGCTAGTGGCGGAGACCATGTTGAAAAAGAGTGTTTCATAGCTGAGAATTTGCTCTATTAAATAGCATTATTGTGTTTTTTGTATTGGCTATATTTTCCAAGAAAATAACAAGGAGGCATTACTTTCAGAGCATCGCTCATAGATGTGGCCCTAACAATTGCTACTCACTCAGTGTGGCCCAGGCAAGCCAAAAGCTTGCACACCCATGCGTTAGCAGAACACAGGAGCTCCGTGTTAGTAATTACCTATTAAATGCATTTTGGCATAGCTGGTTTAGTATCCTTACTCTAACCTTCTGTAAGGATGTCAGTATAATAATGTTATACTGAATTACAACAGGGAGGTTTAGGGAATTGTGAGGAAATGCTCTATCAGTTTCCCTCATCTGCCACACTAGGCAACATTTTTGACACCAATATTCCATGGCCACATTGCTGTTGAGAATTAAAAATGAGTTCATGCAATTAAAGTGTGACATCAAATGGTAATCACCCATCAGGAAGACTCATAGCTTCTGCACACACTACGACAGTGACTGAAAAGTAAACATATCTGCTCCCCAAATTAAAAGCACCGTATCATTCCTGTTGCAGTTTAACCACCTTCCATTCACACTGAAATCACAATTCCATGCTCCATTTCAAAGACTCCTTGTGGAAGACAACTCTCTGTTGAACTAATATAGGTACAAGCCACCAGCTGAGAATGAAACATCTCCCTTATAGACAGACTTGCTATGTGTACGTGGAGCAGAGAAGCACACTGCCATTACAGAAGCATCCTTAGCACTCTACAGCCTGCAAACCCATATGTGGCTGTGGAATGTAGAATCCAGCCCTCGGGTCAGGGCCCATAATAGTCCTTCTCATACATGAAGTGAAGTGAGAAACAGTCCCTGGGTAGAGGCACTGTGAAGTAACAGCTATGATGGAAATGCTCCAGGTGCACAACAACAAAAAGGAATCCATCCTGCTTCAAAAGCCCAAAGAACTTCTTGAATCTTAGGCTCTGCTATACTCCAAATTACTTTTTTACATTTTTCTAGATGGAAAAGAAGGAATTAGCAGGATATTAAAAAATAATCTTTTTTGGGGGAAGGAAATCAACCAAGGACATCTATACCTACACATGCCCAGATCAAATCCTCCACGCTGCTTTTAATACGGAAGTAGTAATAGCTAAAATTAATTTTTTGTCCATTATTTATATAGAAAATCCTTTTTATACTGGCAGACTTTCTACATGCAAAATTAAAAGCATTAAATTAAACCAATATGATTTTCTAAGTGTATGACATAAATAAGTCCCTTCACACATACAGATACTGTACAAATGCAAAACAATCTCTAAGGTGCTTTTTATTAAAAAAAAAAAAAAAAAAAATGAATAAAACTTAGGGGCGTGCAGATTCTAAATGATTGATATGATTTCAATTTAAATGCAAATTTGACTTTGTGTTTTAATGGGTCATGACAGGTGCTTTTCCCAAACTTTTTAGACAAAATCATCCTGAAACATGGGACAAGGTTGGAGGAAGAAATCTGCCTGGATTTGCTTGGCATATTTCTTAATAAGATAACCTTGGTGCATTTTCTTTTATCAATTCATCTTACATTTTTAATCATTCATTTTTAAAAAGAGAATGAAGTGTGTTATACACTTTCCAAATTAGACAGGTTAAATAAAAGAGAAGATAGTTTACCTATAGCTATTTGTGCTCATGGGTGAGAATGGAAGTGGATTTTGCAAAATAACAACCTGCTGCAACTGTAAAATACAAGGCAAAAAAATGAGAGTTCAAGAGTAGCATTATAATGACCAAAATTCACTATGTGTTTTTTATTATGTCGGAAAAAACTCTTTTAAGAAATGGAAATCACTACATTCTATTGATTCATGCATAGAATCTTCAGACATAAGTCATCAGTGTTGACACTTTCAAATGCATAAAACGTGACATCTGCTCCTACAAATGCACTTTGCAGGCTGTAAATCATCAAAGAGAAAAACAGTTCAATGTCATTTCAGCCACTGTAAGCTATGGTTTACAACTGAGAGATAAAAATAGTCATACTGTCTCTGTGACATCTAAACCACTTTTCTATTGCAGTATTCTATGTTCTAATTTATCTTTGTGGTTGAACAACACACAATCAATTGTAAGCAACTAGTGTAGTTTGATTCCAGTCAACAGCAATTTTCTCCAGCTTTATCTTTTTCCTCCTCACTGCACTGACTTTAAGTGCTCTCCCAAACCCACCCTTCGCAGTGCAGTGTTCTGTGGAGACTCCAAGGACTTAAATCCGTAATTTTAAATTGTGAAAATACAAGAAAAAATGACATAACTTACATTTAATGGCCTCAAAATATTCAGTATTGTCACATGTGCCTTCACACTGATAAAGTACTTACATACACATTCATCTGCACCGTTACCAGTGTACTAGGTATTTTTTTTTCTATTAATCATTGCTCACCACAGAAAACAGTAACAAATATCATAGTCCTTCCTTTAAATAAATGAAAACTGCACCTTATAGCTATTTTGTCAATTTAATTATGAGGGATGCTCTGAAAGTAATGCCTCCTATGTAATTATGATGGCTCACAAAGAGGTGGATGGTGGTGGTATGGTAGTAGAAGTTGAACCTTCCCACCAATATCCCATCACATTTTGTTTCTGTGTGACAGGTGGCAGCAGAGGGGTATTCTGATAGAACGGCATCTGATATGGAAGGATATATGAAGCAAAGATTTGTCATTGAATTCCTCCATGTGGAAACAATGACATCCACTGACACTTGTAGTTTCTATGGAAATAAATAGAAGGCATTACTTTCAGAGCAATATAAGCACTTTTTCTGCATGACAAAGCCCATGGAGGCAAACTACCTTAACTACTAGTATTACATTTGTAGTAGAAATAAAACTTTCATATGGCTAATGAAAAAGTAAGGAATAGACACATCAGCATGACACGCGACGCAGTAACCTTAGCACACGGCTAACTGCTAGTGAGCAGAGAGCAAGACAGAATAATGTGTGAAAGGATCAAAGTGCAGGATGAGCAGGAAATAGCTTTCCCTATCCAGGCTGCAAAATTTTCCTAACCTACTTGACAATAAAATCACATTCCCTTCAATTTTGTTTTATTTCATTACAAGACCTTGTGAAGTTCCCTGAGAACACACATTTTGCTGGGAAGGATACTTCCCTTGCACTCAAAGACCAGTGTGCAAACTCTCAATTAAGACAATCCATATCTCACCAACGATCTGACATCCTGGGACTGATGTCACCAGCACATGGTCACAAAAGGCATCAAAGAAGCCCCCTCCCTCATACTTTCCCTGAAACAATAATCCTATTCATTACTGACTTAGTTAACAGTTTTCCACTGACAACTAGTTCCTAAATCTTTGGTCCCATTGTGAGTCTCATACAAATGTTAGGAGAGGTTTAGTTATCCTCTATTCCTCTGTAACAGACTGTTTATAGAATGTTACTTCCTTAAGCCATATTCTAAGTGTGTCACCTCTCAGTTACCAGACATGTGCAAGTACCTCCTAACAGAGTGAGGAAATGATCCCAAACCAGCAATTTGCCTTGTTACATGTCCAATAGGTACCTCTGTGACCTGACAGAAAAAGCATCAGTGGTTCACCTCAGGAGTGCTCCCCGACACAGGCTCAGTGCAGCACAGTGGAGCTTTGTGCCTGTGTGTGCAAGCCACAAATACCAGTGTGAGGAGAGAGTTTTATAACTGACCCCAGGGATAGTTCACTGTGTTTTCTGGCCCAATGTAATATTTATCCTTAAAACTATGTATCAGTGACCATAGGATACATTCTGCTGCAACAGCGATCAGTATCTGAGAGCAAACTCTTACACAGTAAAGCAAAGTACTGTCTGCATGTACTGCCATGCACGCTGCTCACCGACTATATCTCATAGAATCACAGAATGGCTTCAATTGGAATGTACCACGAATATCATTCAATTCCACCCCCCTGCCATGGGCAGTGTTGCCACCCCAGCTCAACTGCTCAGGGCCCCATCCAACTTGGCCTTGAGCACATCCAGGGATGGGGCATACATGAAATCCATCCCTCTGGGCAGCCTGTGCCACTGCCTCACCACCTTCTTAGTGAGAAATTTGTTCAACATCCCTCTTTTATTTTAAAACTTCCCTCTTGATCTATCATTATCAACCCTAGTAAAAAGTCAATTTTGCTCCTGCTTATAAGCTCCCTTTAAGTACAGGAAGGCTGCAGTGAGATCCTCCAGGAACTTTCTCTTTTCTAGGTTGAACTAGGCCAGCTTCCTCAGCCTGTCTTCATAGGAGAGGTGTTCCAGCTCTCTGATCATCTTCACGGTCCTTATCTGAATCTGCTCTAATATCTTTCTTGTCCTGAGGGCCCCAGGCCTGGATGCAGTAGTCCATCTGGGGCCTCATGAGGGCAGAATAGAGGGGGACAATCACCTCCCTCTCCCTGTTGGCCACCCCTCTATTGATGCAGCCCAGGATGCAATTGGCTTTCTGGGCTGCAACCGCACACTTCTGGCTCCTTTTAAGTTTTAAATCTTCAGGACCCCTAAGTCCTTCTCAGCAGAGCTGCTCTCAAGGAAATGAAGCAGCAATCTAAGGGCTCCCATAGGGAGTGCCACTACAGTACTCTGCTCTATGAGCTGAGCTATTGAAGAGACTTAAACAGGTTGCTTGTCCCTTCTGCATTCTTTGCACAGTGCATAGGTTTTGTAAGTCCCAGACCTCACGTACATACTTCACAAACCTTGGTTGCAGTGTCGTCCACAACTTGTCCCATTTATCACATCTTTCTTACTAAATACTTGCCTGTACATTCCCAAAATACAGTGTGCTGACAGCCAAGAAGCCTAGAAAGCTAAATCAGATTTCAGACATTTGCACCGTAGGTTCTTTCCAACTCTGTTACAAAGTCATATGGTCTAACTCATAGCAAGATCAGAAAAGCAACATTTTTTCACACATTTCCACATAAAATCTTGATTTGCCATGTGCATGTGCACATACACACACATAACCAGAAAGGAAATGAAGGCGTGTGTGTGCGCATGCATGCACATAAAAGCAGATAAGCAGATCTTATCTCTCTCCACTGAAGTGTCTCTTTTCTTTCCAACTGCTCCTCTGTTGAATGCTTCTTGAGCACACGCAAAGTGTCAGATCTCACCAAAACTCAGTAAAAACGGGGAACATTCTACAAGTTCAAAATATACAATCCCCAGACACACGTTATAACTATATAGCAGAGAAAGCACCCTTCAATTTGTAACTGTAAAATAGCACAGAGCTGTACCTGAAAATATACATTAATCTATTGAATAACGTGCTTTTCTGAAAGCTAATCTCATATAGCATGTTTAAAAAAAAACATATTACCCCTCCATATGAACTTTGCCTCTCTGTTTACCCACTAAGACTAAAGAGATGTCTTACAAAGCATGATCAGATATTGAAAGTGTTTGAATGCTAATATTAGCATTATCAGAACCGGTATGAGTGCTGTAAAATTTCTTTTACTTTCATTGGAAAAAATATCTTATGTTTTATATTTGCTCCTATAGTTGACTGGATGTCACAAATGCATATTAATCACCTTCTTTCATGAGGGACAGTCCCACTGTCATTCATAATGTAAAATGTCTATGTTTTTTCCCACTTACTAGTACCAGAAAGTTTTCCTAGATGGAGAAATTTAAGATTTTATAGCTCTCCTCCAACAATTTCCAAGAATTTTCAAACTCAATATGTTACGTGTTTCAAACTGTATCACATTGGTAAGTATCTTCCATGGGTGCTGTGAAAAGGGAGAAAAAAACATCAAAGAATGCACCTGCTTAGGTTACAAAAATAAATCCTGCAGTGTCACAGGCTTCCACAGTTCCTTCTAATCTGCAACATTACATTTTTTCTCTCAATTTGTACAGAGTGAAGAGAGAAAGGTACTTCTCATTATTGAGCCCTTCATTGTTTGCAAACTTATTTTTATGGCAAAGTCTCCTGTTTGTGAAGTGAAAGAAAAATTCTGCTGTATGCTGCTCCATTTCCAGGTAGTTTTGAACAAAAATATATTTGGGAGAGGGAACACAGTTGTATTATGGGAAAAAAAAAAAAAAAAAAAAGAAAGAATGAAGATACTTGATGCTTTTTCTCCTGCATGAACACTGGAGTCCAATTATTGAGGAAAATCTCCCCATTGCCTTCATTAGGAGAACTCAGCACCTTGTGACAAAAGGCCAACAGCTACACTGGGCAGCCCTCTCCTGCCCGTGAAAGCTAACTGATGCAAGTAATCCTATTGCAGCCAGTGTGCTTATTCTCACAAGTAATTTGTTCAATGACAAAATAAAGGCTGAACAGTGAGCTATCATGTACAGGTGATGGGAAATTGAGGATAAAAAGCAAAAAGTATAGCAAATGTAATTTATCTAGCATTACAGGTTATCTTTATTATTTCCATTTTGTTGCTGCATTGGTAGAACTATCATATAAGTGAAAAAACAAATTACTATGTGACAAATCTATTAGTTTATAAAAGGAGATGTTTCTTACAAGAACTTAGATAAATATACAGTCCTCATGCTATGCACTGAACTCCCACTGACATAAGTGAAAACTTTACACAAAGAGTAAATATAGAAAATGTTCCTTGGTTTCCATGCAAAAATCTGCAGTTGTGGAAATATTTTACCTGACATAGAAAATATTAGCAGACTAGGAGCACCTGGGGAACTTATATCTGAAATAGAAGAGTGAGTATGCAATATAATGCCCGTTCTTTGCCAGTTCACAATATAAGCATTAACACAGACACTATTCACCCTAAGAAGCATTATTAGATGGCTAATTTCAACTCAAAAATGGATTTCAATGACATCAGCATTTCTTCTAAATTTTTTATCCTCTTATTTGGATGATAAAGAATACTGTCAGAAGTGGTTATTTTTTCACAATAAAAATCCTTGGGCAGATTATTTATGTAGACTGCTCTGAAAGTAATGCCTCCTACTGATTTCCATGGAATCACCAAGAGATACAAGGAGCATAATAACACTATTTGGTAGAGCAAATTCACAGCTACAAAATAGCTGCAACATTTTTCAACATAGTCACCACCATTAGCTTTGCATTTTCACCAGCTATGAATAAGAGCCCTTATGCTATTTAAAAATCTGCACCAGCAAAGGTGACCCACGGTCACTGTTACTGCTGCTGAAACACACTACCACCACCTCACTGTACTCACATCCACTGCTAGGTCTCCATAAATATTCACCAATTGTCAATTAATATCAATGGGTGCATCTTTCTCCTCATGGAAGAATTCAGTGGCACACTTTTGCTTCACTGGCACTTCCATGTCACACTGCCCCTCTACTGCCATCTGTTGCACAGAAACAAAATGGAATGGAATACTGGTGGGGAAGCTTCAGCCTCTCTTGCTATTCCATCTGATGTCATGGGCCAACATAATAAAATAGGAGGCATTACTTTAAGAGCAGCACTCATAGAATGTATTTTTGTGACTGAAACTGATAAACTGAAGGAGGTTTGGATTTTATGTTTGTGTAGCAGTTGTGGTGTACTTTTCAGAAAAAAAAAATAATAAAGAAATTCCTTCAGAAGTATCTGACTGATTTTGACAACAGTCCTATATCTACCAAGTTTATGTAGTGAATACTTATTTAATTATCCATTTGTTAGAAACTTGCACAAAAATGAAAGGAAAATGTTATATTGCCAATCTGTAAGACTGAGCTATGGTATAAAAACTGTCTCTTCATTCCTTATATTGCTACAGCAGGTTCAAAAATCTGCATATGCAGGAAGCAATAGGGAAGAATGCCTTTCAATGAAAGACTTATAAAAGAACCTCAACTATTTGTCCTTAGCAATTCTAGCCCATTTTATTCTCAGAAAAGCCTTGGCATCATCTCATCACATTTCTTCATGCAATTACGTATTGCCATGTAAACAGAGTATTTCTCTTCTTGAAATCAAAAAAGAGCCAGGCTTTTCACAATCTGGTTGGATTAACCCACCCTTGGCTCCTCTGTAGTTGAGGTGCATATCAACAGGTCAGCTATGCCCTACACTAATCCAGGTCATACTGCCCCAAATTACAGTCCTTGTCCTAGCTGGTCAGGCTCTGTGTACAATAACTTTGCTTATTCAACTGGCAGGGCAAACTGCTTTTAACTAATTCTGCATTATGATGGAATTGTTTGTAAACTAGGAAACATGAACAGTTCTACATTCCCTGACTGGAGAAATACTGTTAGTTGATTTGAAGTATTTATTGTCAAAGTTGGTGGGCCAACCATTGGCTTCTTTGGTAACTCACATTTTATTTCCTTTCTTTGTTGACATCCTACTGGCATCTGTGAGATGCACATAGCTTAATAAAAGCACAGTAATCACACATCTGCTTTCAGTTGCATTTACAGCTGTCAAGACTATGAGAACCTGTTATTCTTAAATCATCTTAATTTCATCTAGAAATTATACAAGAAACAAATTGTAGTTTCATATGTGTGTTGCTGCCAGTGGTTAAGCTTCTACTTGATCATCAGGGAAAAAATCCAAGCTTACTATGGACTATAAACAACTTTTCCCATCCCCCCCCCATAAAGGGACTGTGGTTGGCATATTTTCATCCATGCCGGGAAGCTAAGTTTCCATGTAATAAGGCTATTACGTTATCAAACTTATGACCAAGTTTATGCCTTCTTAGAGGTGATTACAGGTCATTTTTGAGACTTTTTGGTATATTTTCATGATAATGGGAATCAGCCACTGCAAAAGTTTATTTTAATCCATTTTAAGACTGCATTTTCATTGAGGGTTTAATTATCTATTGATCTCAGCTGAACTGCTGCCCGTCACCACAGTAGACACCTTTTGTGAAAAAAATCGATCGCAATATTAAGTCTCTTTCCAGTGTAAAGACTCTGATTGGATTGGGCTAAGGAGGTTTGTTTTCTGTTTTATTTTTCTTGGTTTTTCTTTTCAGTTGGATGTTTCCTTGAGAGCTGCACCTGAATCCAGAAGCTGTTATCCTTGTAAAGGGTTCCTCTTAAAGTCTCATTTATATCAACAACACTTCTAAACGGGCTACAATTTACAGTTCTGGGCCTTGCTGTTCCAGTCACTTCTGGTCTGATCTTCCTTGTGATTTCTGCACAGTAAACCTGCACGAAAGAGGAATTTCCTCACTGCTGTATGCCAACGTAGCGAATCTTTGCATATATTTTTTGGCGTTTTTGTACCATCTAAAGTCAATTCTGAGTGAGAAGCATTCTTTACCTAATCCAATTTATTTAGTTGGACTAAGCAAGAAAAATGAAGTCATAAATCTTTTTTTTGTTTGGCTCACGTGATTAAGGAGAAAGGGACAGAAATGATATTCATTTTAGAATTAAATTCAATTCAACAGTATTGAACAACTCTTATGAATTCCAAGCTATCTTTGAGGAACTCATTCCTTATACGTTTTCATTTATCATTTTGTGTTTCTCTAAAATCTCTGTTTTTAAATTGCAGTGGCCCAGAAATTGATTTAAACAAAAACTATAACATTTTTGAGGCTCATTAAATGGTTCGCTTTTGTTTGTAAAACCAGTATTAAGCATTTAGTACTGGTATTAAATTGTTCTCAAGGCCCAATAATATTTCCCTCTGTATGTCAGCTATGAAAAACCACAAATTAGTTCAGCTATGAGTCTTCTGTTAGAGGAGGAGAAACTTTACTCCCACGGAGCGGTTTCTCAAAAATTCTGATATTTTCCAAGTTTAATGTTCAAATATCTCATTATAACACTTCTAACTCTACTTTTCTCACACCACCGATACTCTTGCTATTTCCTGGCACACATGTTTAACAGCCCTCATACTCTTGACTTAATCTTTGTGCAGGACAAGAAAGCAAAAACAGTGATTAATATCACATAGCCTGAGATCGAAATTCAATTGAGGGTACTTCAAAAAGCAAAAAAGCAAAAAAAAAAAAAAAAAAAAAAGAATCTACATTTCATCAGAAAGATAATCCTATTTAAACAAAAAGCTTGTGAAGGATCAAGAAAAAAACAATAGTAAATAAAGAGGTAAATGACCCTGTGGCAGCTTTAACATTTGTATGACAATGACAAATAGATAACAGTTATCCTGGCCTATATTCCCGCAATTCATTTCACACTTGTTATTAGATTGTAGTATTACTGTTTTTTGAATGTGCTCAGGAAAAAAGCAGCTTGTTATTACACATAACAGTTGCATGGCATGGATGAATGGTGTTACAGCACTTATAATTACATATGCACAAACATGATGGAAATTAGTATTACTGTAGATATCAAAAGCAAACAGACCTAATTAAAGAAATAACTGCAACAAACCCAGATGCAACCCAAAACAAAAAAGGACAACTCCAAATCTAATGACTCCTTTGAATATTAATTACAGAATTCTTAACAATATACTGGGAAAGCTCTCTTGGAGAATTCAGTTTACTGTCTAACAGTTTCTGACTAATTTTATTAACCTGTACATCTGAGAGGATCAACCCCCTCTGGGTTTAATTAGAAGAAAATTCAATTTAAATCTAAATGTCAACAGTGGTTACTAATTATGGCAGGGCCCTGGACGAGACATCCAGTCTGTAATCAGGCGGTTCTCTGCTAACAATTAACAGTTTCTTTCTGAGTTATGAGTGCATTAGTTGTTTGCTTTCTTTTTTTCCTCCTAAATAAATATGATTCAGCATGGGACACGGCCAATATTAAGAGCACCTACTGCTAGGTGCAGACATGCAGAAGAGGTTGCCAAATTAAATTACAGAGATTTCTCAAACATATAGCTGAATAATAAGCAGCTACAAAACTAGGTCAGGGTCGCAAGCAGTCGACCACAGCCCCTCCCCCAACATGCAAAATAAATATCCCACTATCTCTGAATAGAAATCATTCTTTTGTTATGCCCTTTGTCAAGAATATGTTATTGCAAAATGATATTTATTTCCACAGTCTTCACAGCTGTGAGCAGGGCTGAATTAATCTTTCTAGAACCGATTCCATCTTCAGTTTCATGTTTGTGATTATAAAATGTAAATGTTTAAAGAAAAATGACAATGAAAGGGATAAATATCAGAAGGCAGCTCCTTGCTGGTCGGATTTGCCCTGTACCAATGAAGTAAATACAGTAATTATTAAATATAATAAAAATAAAAATGTAGCATAGAAAATGGGTAGAAATACAAAAACTAGGGTACCATCGAAATTACGTCATGAGGTAATCAAACCTGAACGGTATATATGTGACATTAGACAAGAGAATTACCTGAACACACATACAAGACCAAAACTAGGGTGAGGATAAAAGGTTTAGTCATTTAACTTCAAAGCAGCCCCCACATTCTCAGTGCTACTACTAAGGACGATACTGAAAATGCTGATTATAGCTGAGCAATCCTATTTCTCAGCTTAGTGACTACTTTTTCAAAACTGAGAATATTCTATTCAGAACTATTTCATTCTGATCATCTATTAGTTAATTAAGAACATTCACATCCATAAACTTGTTGTGCTGGGGTTTGCGGCAGTTGTTGACTAAATTGTACCATTTCATCTTGGGACTGAAAAACACATTTTGAAATTTGGTAGCAGTAGTTTCTAAAAATGACTGTTTATGAGCCAGAAAGCAGAAATCAGAGGAAATCTGCATAGAAATAGAGAGGCAGTTCTACACCTAGTCTAGTGATGTAATAAAACCATAACAACCAAACATGCTTGTCTTGGACTGCACTTTGCCAAACAGGAAAGCTGTCATCCTGTGCTAGGAAAAACAAAAAACAAACAAACAAAAAACCCTACAAATAGCAAAACAAATGTAAAAAAAAAAAAAAAGCCCAAACACTTTTGTAGAGAATATATTCAGAGTTATGCACTGGGCATTATTATTTTGATCAACTATTTTTTTTTTGCGACATTTTTATGACCAAAGACTACCAAGAGGCACATGAACATGCCAGGATCATTGTTGATGAACCCTGAGTAAAAAACTATAATTATAGCTACAGACACATTTGTAGTAGTGAACACGTACAAAACAGTTAGTATAATGTGAAGAAAAGTAATTTAATATGGACTTCAATTTGTATTTTTACATTAAACCCTAAACCTGAATTTCCTTGTTCATGTGCTTGACTTTACATCTGTAAACCGTTATATGGCCTCCAAAGAGCAAAAATTAAGTATATGTGTATATATGTATAAAACATTTCCAAAACATTTAAGCGAGTACTTATTGTTAAACATGTGCTTAAAATGTCTCTATTCAAGAAAGCACTTACAGATATTAAATACTGCATATTATGCATATTATGTAAGCCTTTCTTGAATAATGATAAAACAAGAACATCTCAAAATTAAGCATCTGCTTATTGCTGTTGCTGAACTTATGTGGAGGTTCTTTTTTTTCCTCGACAAAGGGATTATACATATTTTGAATCACAATGCAAAATGTGGCTCTTAAAACCTTATGATGGAGTGGTTGCAGAAGATGTTCTACAAATGTAGTACTTGAACCTGACAAGAAAATGACACAGCCATGAGTACGCTTGGAAGTACCAAGTCAGAATAACAGCATGTTCTCTGCACACACCACTGCCTGTTCATACTGGCAGCTAAGCTATACAAATGAACTCCAGTGGTCAGAATGAAAGTGTGTATCCTGTGTACCCTGCACCTATTTTTATCACTGCAAACGTTAGTTACTGAGGTAAGAGCCGAAATAACCACGAGCAACCCCTGTAATCAGTGTGGGCCTCTCTTGCACCATCTACTCCAGATACTCTCCAAATGTGAGTCTTGCTTTACCAAGAAAAGAGGAGTCCATGACACATCAGCTTCTAATCCCATTGTCTGAATAAATGCCAGAAATTAGGCAGGTCTGAGAGCAGGAAATAATTCCAAACCGACTGCTGAAATTACTTGTAGCTCCTCGGAATGGAGAGAGGAGGAAGGAAGAAAATGGCTTTCATCCCTTCCTGTTTAAGCCACACTCAGAAAATATAAAATAAAATAATATAGAAGTAAAATAAATGAAATGAAAAATACCCAAAATTAGCTATGCCAAAGACTGACTAGAACAGAGATGGTTCTGCACCCAGAAGTAGAGGACCTGTGGCTCAGCTCCCACTCTTCCACCTCTTCTACTTTATCCAGGGCCTCTCCTTCATTCTAAAATAGCTTTGCAACTCTAAGTACAAAATCTATTATTTATGTGAAGTCCTCTCCATCTCCATATTTTTCAGCAGATGGATGTTAGGTTTAGGGGAAAAAAAAAGAAAAAAAAAGAATCAGTTTTGTGACAGAAGTCAGCCCTCCCCACCCCTGGATGGTTATTACATTTCTCAGGTGGTTAAATTCCTGCATCCTTTAGTTTCATGCCTTGTAATACTCCCTCAGGCATGAAACAATCACCCAGAAATACAGTGCTAGCTGTGCTTTCTTGTTTGGTTACAATCTTTGGCCTTGGTGAAGTTAGCAGAAGTTCTGTTATCAACAAAACTGGGCAGGGCTTCACACTTCATGTTTCTAAAAAACTCCCTTTTTTCAGTTCCTTCAGTGTTTCTATTTTATGCCACTATTGCTAAAATTACACAATGTGATTACCAGTGATGTAAAGTATTTCGTAAGTTCAAAAGTACAAAGTTTAACTACGAAGAATAAAAATAAATATTTCTATTTTCTGTCATGCATATGACAAAGTGTACAGTGAAAATTTCAAATCACATTTAACACAACGCTTTTTAGCCTTTCATTAAGCAAAAGTAAGTGTATCTGTGTATTTTCCCATCCCTGAGAGAGATTGTTTCTACTCCATGTTTAACTGAAGTTTAAGTTGAGATCTTTTGATAGCACCAAAAAGGAAGTTCTTTTAACCACAGCTCAATAATAAGGTGAATGGAAAAACAGTTGGTTTCCTTCAGCTTCAACTGTTTACCTTGATCTGTTTTAAGCAAAGAGAAGAGAAGAGAAAGAAAGTCTGTACATATTCTTCATTACATAACAACCACAAGCTAAACCAAAAAAAAAAAAAAAAAAAAAAAAAGTAAAAAACTGTTTTGTTCTCATGACTGAGCTTCTATGGTTCTGATTTTTCCAAGTAATTCTGCTTGTACCTGAAAACAAGAGTCTCAAGAGCTTAGGCAGCAGTGCAAAAGGACAACTTAATACATAGCCATAAAGTGTAAACTTTAACACCTTTGCAAACAAATAAACAAAAATAAAGAGAGCTATAAGTTCTTCTGTGAGCAACAGAGAGGAATTACAGATTACATTTCTATGCTGATATAAAGAAATTTGACATGATTTGGTAGGACTGAAACCTGGCTTGGTGATTCACATGACTGAAACTTACCAGAAAAACCCAAATATGAAAGAGAGCCAAGAGGAGTAAAAATGTGAGACTCCACATTAAAGATACAATTTACATACTTTAGACTTACAGGATAATTCAGGACAGAGATGCAGTTTTCTGATTGAGAACAGTATCAGATCTTTCATAGCTTCCAACACAGATGAGAAAATAGAAAGAGCAAGACTCTAAAAATTACTTAGAAACATGTACAAACATGTAGAAAACCTCTCATGTTATTGATAATTATTTTTAAATGTCTTAAAACTACACATTCGTTACCAACATAAAAATTAAAGCCAACGACTTAAAATCATTATGTACTAGGCCACAAAAACAAGTTGATCATTGCCTAAGACTGGTGATTGCCTATAACAATTATAAATGGATTTCAATTGCAACGTGAAAGCAGTATTACATATATGTAGATATCCCACGTATATCTAAGTTCCCAAATAATTTCAAAGACAATTATAAACAACTCTGAGCAAAGTAGATATTCTAATGTAAAAGAATATTCAAAATCAAATTATAAAAAACAAATAATCTTGCAGTCATTAAAGAAAAGTTTTTGGGAGCACAATATCCTATCTGAGAAGAAAAATAGCTGGAGTATTTTTTCTTTCAAATGTGGAAAAAGGGAAACGTAGACTTGTAGAAGTGCCAATTGATGGTTTAGAAATGTAGACTACTGAGTATGGAAGACAGCAGAAAACAAAATGTCTGGTATACTTAGGGCCATGAACCAATCTGGGTTCATGAAATCTGAAATCTGGGCAGTTGCATAGTTCAAGTCTCAAAAATTGACAATGAGATTATCCACCATGATACAAAATCTCATATATATTTAAGAAAGAGGAAAGGTGATATATTCATAATTTGCAGTGAGAACCAAATACTCATGAGTTCCTTTCTAACTATGTAGGTTACTAAACAGCTTAAATACAATAAACTCACTGGATCAGAGAACTTCTACTCGAAGTTTCAGAAGGAACAGGCTCAGGAAATCTTGGTGTCCTCCCCTGATTTACTTATTAATAAGACTTTAAATAGTGGAGAAGTTCAAGTGAATTGGGTATAAAAACCATAATGTATCCATATATGAGGAGCATAAATAGAATAAAGGCAGACAGTAATCATCTTAGCCTGAATCTGGATTCATCAAAGGTTGTTAAATTATATAATAAATACTAAAAAGACAGGTGAAATAGTGGCATTGAAATTGATTTTATGGGTAAAAAATCTACTAAAAAAATCTTTGTTTTATCATGACATCACAAGCCTGGCTAACAAAAATACCTGAAATGACATAATATGGTTGTACTTCTCTTATCCTTTAGATTTCATTTTACTTATATTAAAATAGTGCATGAACTCAATGTAACCCGTAATAAACAGCAACACCCAGTTAACTGACACATGAAAAAAAAGAAAAAAATTGCAACTGGAAAAATATCAAATAAATTCTTCTTGGTATGACATTCTCAACTCAAAGATAGGCAGAATCTCTGACCCTCATCTAGAAAAATTTGGAAGAAATGCAAAGAGCTCACAAAGCCTTAACTAGCAAATGAATGAGGTATTGAAAGTGGACTCATTTGAACTGCATTTAAACACAGTTTTGCAAAGGTTGCATTCATAAATGAAAGATGTCAAGCTGGAAAACAACAGTGATGCACATGTACTGCCAGAGTAACATAAATAGGAATGACACACGTAAGAACAAGGGAATATCCTACTATAAACAGGGGAGTAAAGAATAGCAGCAGCTCTGCAGCAAGTCACCAGTTAGCAATAGAAAGCATGTTTGATTGAGAATAATTTCCCACAGAAGCCACCAATGTACAAACATGAAATGTTTTTCATAAATTGAATCCTTAAATTCAGACTCAGTATGATTTTCTGGCCTTTTTTTTTTTTTTTTTTTTTTTTTGCATGAGGTTGGTCTATGTATCAGCCTAGCACCTCATAAACCTTAAAATCTGTGTATGCCACATATTTTTAAAAATTACCAACAGAAGATGATCTGCTATCCAGGATTATACATATCATCTCATCTGCATTGCTTGCTGAGCAACATGAATTCAAAACAACCGGAGTTCAGTCAGGTAAACAAAACCTCAGATGGTTAGAAAGCCAAAGTTGCAATTCATATATTTGGAGGGCTCTTAACACCCCTGCCATTATCCAGCAGAGGCTCATGCTAAAATGCTCTAATGCCTTCATTCTGTGAGTGTGCATAGAGGTTATCAATGAGCTTGTAATGTGTCTGATTATGTGCCTACATTATAGTGGGGGAAGTAAATATAAGACTGCTCATAATACCCCAGTCCTTTAACTATTTTCTAATAGTGTAATGGCAATACAGGTCTCAAGTAATCTCTAATATCTTTCACCGACACACTAAGTACATGTGCAATTCCCAACAGCTTAGCACCAAATCCGTTCCTAAAGAAAAATCTTGCAGTTACTGCAGTATTTCTGTATATCCTGTTCCAGCAGCTTATCACAATTATTTTTACAAGGTGAGAGTGGCTATCATCACTCTTCTTCATGAGTTAATGTCCTAGATCTTTGGTTCTGAATGCAAACCAGCAGTGTGCCCAGATGGCCAAGACCAATGGCATCCTGGCTTCCATTAGAAAGAGCATGGCCAACAGGACCGTGTTGTTCCCTTGTACACTCGGGACACTGGTGAGATCACAACTCAAATACTGTGGTCAGTTCTAAATCCTTCACTAACTGACTAACTCATTGAGTTGCCTAAGTATGTGCAGAGAAGAGCAACAAAGCTGGTGAAGGGATAGAACACAAGGCATATGAGTAATGGTTGAGAGAACAGAGGTCATTTAATCTGCAGAAGGCTGAGGGGAGATCTCATTGCTCTCTACAACTACCTCAAAAGAGGCTGCAGCGAGGAGGGTGATGACAAGTGATAGCATGTGAGGAAACTGTGAAGTTGTGTCAGGAGAGGTTTAGACTGGATATCAGGAAAAGTTCTTCATGGAGAGGGTGGTCAGGGAAGTGATGAAGTCTTTATCCATGGAGGTATTTAAAAGGTGTGTGGATGATATTAAGGGACATGGTTTAGTGATAGGAGGCCAGGTCAGTGGTTGGATCTGATAATCTTGAATGTCTTCTCCAACATACATAATTCCATGATTCTGTGGTTCTTGTTGCCTTTTTTTTTCTTACAGCCAGTGTGCTTTTATCCTTCTCAGAACTACTACTGTTCTGAATAAGTGAGTGCTAACTAGAGCAGAAGCTTATATAGTTTCATTGGGAAACATCAGCGAGGTGAGGTAGCATAAGAAGACTTCAATCTTCAACAGAAACTTAACACACTTTTCTTAAAATGTGCTAGCACCAGACATCTAATAATTTGTGAAACTACGGTATATAAAGTTTGGCATTAAGAAGCAGTGCAAAAAAATACATTTGTAGTCAAGTCCCAGAACTCCATTTGGTCTCATGAAATACCAGAGTGCAAAGATGGAATTTATCTGTAGAGTAGTTGGCTAAATTGCTTTAGCTACTGAGTTAATAGCAGCTTTCACTATAAAGCATATGATGTGTGTTAAACCCACTACAATTTCCAAAAGGTTTGACAAGACCAATTCAGAAGGTCCTCTGTTTATTCAAACTTAAAAGAAAAATACATGCTAGTCAATTATAAGGACAGTATCAGTAAGACAAGGAAGAGCTTTCCGGATAGGTACATAAGGTAAAAACATTCTTCTAAGACAGCAACTGCCACACTGTCACTACAAAGCAGTCAAAAAAGAGTCGTCGACAAAGTCCAGTTTGGGAGCTGGAGAAACAAAGGGCTTAGCTCTACACAACTGACAGTTTTGATATAACAGCAACTGTTATGCTTCATGCAGGCCATAAGTAAAAATAAATAAGTCTCACATGGACTGAGTAACTGTCAACTGCTTCCAAAGACAAGCTCTGTACAGCTACAGAAGGAAACATGAAAATTGCTGTCACTGCAGAATCTACAGCTGGATTCTGTACCTGGAATGACTCTTCAGTGAGCAGAGTGATCTCAGGAAAGCACTTCTCTTCCAAGAGCTATTTAGAATCACTGTATTGAGGCCTGATAATTATTTACTTGGAACTGTCAGAAATGAGCACTTTTGAAGGTAAGAATAGGCATAATCCAAGAAACTTTAGCTGAAAACAGTGTCAACTTTGGAAGTGGCAGAGCTGCTGAGATGGGTCTCAGGTTGCGGAACAGGTCTGAAGCATTCGTCTCAGAACTTTAGCCTGTACTAATCTAGTCCTCCACCCTATCCTGGGCTGAAACAGTGTGATGAAAATGCTTAAAAAATTGTGTTTCATAACAAGTTCAAAGAACTTGGTTTCAGGGAACATCCTATGAACACATATGAAGAACATACTATTGCTGTGCTCCAGTTTATCCACTTTATGCTGGTCCTTTGACATCTTATCTGTGATATCATAAGACTGCTTCTTACCAGTGTTAAAACTATACTGAGGATTAAAGTATTAAATAACTTATACTGTCCCAATTTCCTTCAAATTCTGAAGTCGTAAATAAAACAGTTTTAGTATTTATGTTTTCAAAAGGATGATGATGACTTTGGAGTTTTCAGTTATGGAGCCACTTTGAGACCATTACAGTAGCAAAGGAAAACAATAAGTTGCACAATCTTGACCTTTTAAAATGTTCTCTGATATACCATGTAAAAAAAATAAAATAAATACAATATTAAACAAGAAATTTGTTAGACTTCATGACAGAGGCAGGTTTATTAGCAAACAACTAAGTGGAACAAAAAATCTATAACCCTCATCTTATTGAAATAATTACAGAATCTTTAATGTCCCAGTAGGCATACACAGAGAATAAGATAGAGTGCACAGAAAGAGTACAGTAATGAAAACAGACAGAAATAGGCCATTCATCCTACCTTTTACTTAGTGCATACAAACCACTGTCAAAACTATAAGACAACAAAAAAATGATTAACTGATCGAAATCCAGTCAAAATTGCCTTAGTAGTACTAAATTTTAGGAATGCATGGGACAAAATTAAAAACAAAACTGGCATTCTTGACATGTAAATATTTTTCTTCATCTGTTTGCATGTATAATTGGCACATTTTAGTAATATTGTGTAACACTGCAAAGTCAACGTTAAATCTATTTGAAGAAAGCTGATTTTAAATTGGAAGAATCTCACAATTTAACTATTATGCATATGCACCATATTATACCCAGTACAGACTCAAAGAGCAAGTGAATATATTTGCAAAAGTTAAGTAGATGAAGAGAAAGTACATACATATATTAAGCTATTATACCAAAGGCAATAAATCAGATGCACTGGCTATCTACAGTAGGTAGAACAAAACGGCCAAGTCCGCAGTCCTGCAGTAATCCTCTCTCTTGTATTCTCTTTAAAATTTATTCGCCTTGATTACTAATCTTAATGGCTCAGAGAGACCCTGAAACAAGCTCCAAGCTTCCTTGGAGAAGACTGGAAAGCAGAACATGACTCCGAATCACATCCAATGCCCTGCTCTTCTTTCCCCTCCTTCTACCCACAGGATGGCTGCATTGCTCATGAGGTTCTAGTAAGATGACATGACAGACAGCCACCACTTCTTTTGAAGAAAGACAAAAGATCTCCATCCTTTCTTACTGCTCCCTTAAACATGAACATAGAGGTAGCATAGAAGTTTTGCACAAACTGTTAGCCACGTACTGCAAAGTACACTGAGCTCTTGGTTGAAAGAACAGGAAGTCACCTTCCTCATCCGTCCTTTCTTCCAGGAAAAGCAAGATACAATGCAACCCTAAAAGAAACTAGGTTTTTGCTCTTTTCCTGTCTCCTCCTGTATGTGCTAAAATTAGCCCCTTCAATTTTCTCTATTCATATCCACAATGCTCTGAAATTAACTTGTGATGAACTTTCTTTACTGACCCAAGGAAATTCATAAAATGAGTTTCACTAAGGGGAATGGGATAAATGTAAGTCATGCTTTTACCCTCACTGTCCACTGTGCGTATCTATTGAAAACTACTGAAAGCAACCCCTAGTTTACAGAACTCAGATTCCTAGATGGCATTAATAAAACTATAATAATAATAATAAAACTATCATCCCAGCAGACAGATAAAGTAGTTATTATTGTGAAAGAAAAGGTAAATTACATAGAATGCTTCACAGCATAAAACAGTTGCAAAAACACTCACAATCACTACTATCATTCATTTAAATCTTCCACATCTCAGGCATACCTCTGTTCATTCTCCTCTTTTCCCCCACAGTTTGGAGGAAATACAGTGTCACACACAAAAGCTGGCCAAGAAGTAGTCCCAGGCTGGATGCCATTCCCTTCACTTTTCTCAGAAAAAAGAATACATCACATTTTCATCACAGTGGGAATAAAGAAATTTTCAATGTGATATAAATTTGCAAAGGAAGAAGCTTCATCATAATCTCCTAATCCTACTAGCGTGTGATTACAAACATCCCAGGGATATTTTTCACAGTTTCTCCCCATAATAAGTAGAGTTGCAACACCTGAAGGAAGTGTGTATTTACATCAAGTGCCAAGTTTCAAATTCCAACTCAGCTTGCTTTAGCATTTCTAACCATACAGATTTTTGTGTTTTGTTTTGCTTTTAATAAGAAAAGTGCTTTACTTGTCAAAATAATTTCAACTCCTTCTAAGTATTTAAAGTTTCAACAATATTTAGCATTGCAAAGGGATTAAGAACTGATACTTTATATTGAAAAGTCTGTTGTGGCTTTTTTGTTGTTGTTGTTGTTGTTTTTTAAGAACATTACGTGCAGGATTAGTTTTTTTAGAGTCACATATCCTCCTCTTCTAGGAACTTCTGTACTTCCTGCAAGATATCAGACACAAACCTCTTTCATTCTTATGTACCTGCTGGCCAGGCTGTCACTTGTACTGGGGCTCCTTTATATGATTCCGGCTGCACAGCAGCTTGTCAAGGTATTTGTAAATCCAAGTTTACTTCTGCAGAGCTTACACTCCTTCCTCTGATGAGGAAAAAATGAGGAAATTGAATCACATCACCCATTGGAAAGGGAAATATGGGTGTTGGGGGGAGGTATTTTTGCTATTTACTGTGAAATGACTGAGAAAAAATAACGTAAGTTCCTTGTTTGGACATGATATGAAAATGTTGAATGGGAAATAAATGTTATATTTAACCTAGATACACGGCACTGTTAAATTAACTTTATTTATGGAGATACTTCAAAGTGCAATGATCTCTGCAGATACCTTTAAGCTAATAATCAGAACAAAAGTTTTTACTAGAAAATTCTATGGGACATTCAGAGCTCTATAATGGAAGTGAAATGCTAATATTAGGTGATATAATTAGAATATACCATACCTTTTCTCTAAAGAAGGTGGCTTCATGCATTTTGAAGTTTCTTATGACTTATTAACATTACTTTCCGGGTTTACTGTTCCCCTCTCTTCACTGTGAGAGCACAAACCAGAACAAACACATGCTTGAAATTCATTATGCAGCTTCTCAAGTGCTCACAATACTCCTATTAAAAATGCATAACAGTGGTCTTACACAGGGTCAACACTGTGCACTTTGATTTAACAAAGAAAAAGCTTTGCTGAATGTTTTAGACATTTCTTTGTGCCGCTGTGTATAGTAGCAGAATTACTGCTCTGTCCCCACGTCAAAAACTAGGGATTTGTTTCTGTTTGGAAGACAGTCCAGTCTCCAGATATGCAGTAACAACAAGGCAAATATTTACATGTTATTATAGGCTTAGCTTTAGTCATGCAGGGAGATTCTCTTCAGCTTGATGAGAAGTGACTGCCTGCCAGGGATTGGATTTTATGACTAAGCTCTGCAGAAGCACTGGGTGAACCCACACCTGAATCCCCTCTCACACTCCCTCTTCAGACACAACTGCTTGTTCTGTAGGCTGCGCTGTGCATCACAGGATCACACCATCAGGGACAGTCTACTTGGTCCTAGGACATTTTTACCTTTTCCTATGTTCCATCAGGAACCTTGCACACTGAAGGATGTAGGCCTAAAACAATGTGACCTGAATCACACAACTCCTCATGCACAGTTTACTAAGCTTCAATTAGGCCATCTTCTGAACATCCAGAAAGCATTCTTGTTTAGACAGAAGAGTCTCAGAAGAATCCTTAACAAAATAAATTATTATGAATAATGACTTTGTCCCAGCAGAGAATGGGACCCACAGTCAATAACTGTTAACTGGATAAAAATTTGAAGAATTCTAAATTCATTAGCAATATCACTGTAGAAGAACTGAATGATGTTCCTTCACAAATCATTTCTCACGTAGTAAAAACTCTCAGATGACTATCACAGCTCATAAGCTATCACCCAAGATTAACACAGCAGGCATGAGGCAGTGCAGAGATCACTATCCGCCAAAGCTTTCTGATCTGCTTTTCTTCATCTGTATTGTTTCGTTTTGTGATTAACATCGTGCTTGCTAGAGGAAGTAAAAGGAAGACATCAGCTAGTCATCATGGAAGGCATAAATTAAGTGTGAATATCTACATTGCTGAGGTTAACAGAGATGCTCCAAAGTTAGGCTGGGAGGCTGCCGTATGCCATACAGTTTACCTGTTCACTACACCAACAGATTCCAGCTCACTTTCTCTTTCCTTCACCGAACGTACAGAGATGTACCCACCACCACCTCTCCTTCTCACCAGCTCCCCACAGGCCTTCTCCTCCTACCCACCCTTTTGGTTCCTCACTTGCTGAAGCAGGATGAGGGAAGCAGAATTTTTGTTGAAACAACCTCATACACCACACAGTGATTTTAGAGCAAGTACAGTCAAGCTAAGCAACAGTCATCCAGAAGCTCACTCCAGCCTTTACTGAAGTCTGTATTAGCAAATATCTCAGGCCAAAGACTTGGCCAGAGTGTGCACCGACTCGTTACTATGTGAAGCAGGACAAAAGAGTGTGGAGACCTGCCCAGTGCACACACACACAGGAGTGTGGAAATGCTTACAGACCCCCCATATTGAGACAGTCTTTAAGGATCAGGCTCTTAGCCATCAAACATAGAGGTGGAAAATCAGTCAATTATTTGGAATTATTTCGGCTCCCAGTACGCGCTAAATCAGTGATAAGATCACCCACAGCCTGTTCTGAGATTTGACAGCTACTACAGACTTTAAACTTGATAGCAACCAATTTGGAGCTTCTCAGAAACAAGCATGGACACCCTGCAGATAGGGAGATTCACACATTTAGTGGAAATGCCTTCAAAGCTGAAGTTTGAAAAGAAAGTGCTAGTATTAAAATGCTATAAAAAGATACCATGGCATAAAAAAAACATAGAAAGATTGTTTGACAAATTATAGATCAAATTCCAAAATGAAAAAGTTGCTGAAGGTATATAAGCCTATATGTAAATAAATGTGTGTATGTATGTGTATATGTACAGTACGAATGACAGATTGGAGAATCTGATCTACATACCAGAAGATTCTGAGCAGATTGTTAAATTATTTTAAACTGCATAGTAACACTTCTAAAATACACTAATCACAACAGTGTAAATACTCTTTAAGACTGGTGTAATATACATATTCAGTAGATTTCATGTCTTCTGAGATTAAAAATGCAGACATCAAAGCTTTTTTTTATATTCTGATGTCTTATCACCCATAAAAAATTTGAGAATGGCATCAGGAGATTCAAGTATGTTTAGCAAGACACTTTCCTTAACATATTCTTGAAATATGAGGTGTTTATATTGCACTGTTCAAACTACAAATTTGCTTCAAAAGTAATGCCTCCTATTTTATTATGTTGGCCCATGACTTCAGAGAAGGATGTTGGTGGTATGGCAGAAGAGGCTGAACCTCCCTGCTGATATTCTGTTACATGTTGCCGCTGCGTGACAGATGGCAGCAGAGGGACAGTCCAGCAAAATGGTGTCTTCATGTGTCTGACATGAAGTGCCTATGAAGAAAAGATGTGAATTCTGCCATGTGGAAAAATTGGCACCCATTGGCCCTTGCTGAATGTTTATGGAGACTAAACATTGAATGGGGGCACATTGAGGTGGTGGATGGTGCATTTCAGCAGTAGCAATAGTAACATAAAAGACAAGCCACATTCCAGAAAACCATACACAGCCGTCATGCTCTGAAATGAAGAGTGTCTCTATCAGCTCATCTGCATGAATCAGCAGATTACAATCAAGAAACTGTGTATAGAAATGAATATTGACTTCAATATGTTGGAAACAGTAGTGGCAACACTGGAGTATTGCAAAGTTTGCAGGAAGTGAATCCCACAAATGGTCCCACAGGAACAGAAACAACATCGTATGCAAGTTTGTCAGCACCTACTGAAGAAATATGAGGCTGAAGTTGACAGTTTCCTGGATTGCGTCATTACCAGTGACAAGCCAAGAGCAGTCAAAATGGCAGTTCATGGAGTAATGACATGTGAATTTCACACTGAAGAAAAAGCTCAAGATGCAGCCTTCAGCGAGTAAAATGATGTGCACTGTCTTTTGGAATAGGAAACATGATCCTTCTGGATCCTGGACAAACCATCAACTCTGACCACTGCATTGCAATGGTGCCTAAACTGAAGACTTCATCCTCCAGAGTCAGACCAGAGAAGAAGGCAATCTTTCTCTTGCAACACAATTACACCAGATCCCACACCAGTTTGAAGACCATGAAGCATACTGACAATCTCTGCTGGACTGTCCTACCAATTTGTCCAATTTTGGTGTCTTCTCACTTCAGACCCGACTTTGTTTGGGTCGATGAAAGATGAACTGAGTGGGCAACATTTTCCTAGCAAAAAGATCACAGCAGTTGTGAAACAGTGGGTCACCTTTGCTGGTTCAAATTTTGACAAGCACAGCATGCAGTCTCTAGTTCATAGCTGGTGAAAATACAGAGCTAATGGTGGTTACTATAATGAAAAAATGTTTTGTAGCTGTGAATTTGCTCTATGAAATAGTATTATTGTGCTCTTTGTTGTAGTTTGCATAGAAATCAATAGGAGGCATTACTTTCAGAGTTACTTATGTACAGCTAGCCTTAAGTCAACTCTACATAATGTTTTAATTATGTAATTTTTAACTGTGCTTTCATTGTAATTCTGTATGGCAGGAAAAAGATAAGGAGATATGAGATTCTGGGGATAAACAGCTTGATCGTGGTTAAACACCATGCTAGATGACCATGGTTTAAATACTCACTGAATTTATTTGGTACACAGGAAGTATATGTTCAATGATCATGCAGTACATCCAAGCCAGTAGAAAACCTCTCAAGTTTTAGCTTTTTCGAAACTTAAAACACTACTGTTAATTCTAAGGTAATTAAAAGAAAGGTTTGCTTTACTCTATATAAACTCAGTCCACACAATTCATTTCTTTCCAAAGATGCCTTTTGAGACAGGAAATCTGTGACATTCCAAGTGCTGAAACACACGTAGAACCTCACACTCATTTTTTTATATCATATGCAATAAGAAAATACACTCCTAAGCTGCAATTCCTGATTGTACCTGATATGTTCATTAATGACCATCTGTACTTGACAGGAAGTAAGAACTTGTTACATAGAACCAACTCTAGTGACCACGTTTTGAAAGAGTAAAAGCAGACTAACTAGGAAAAGGCTTTACTAGATGTTGCAGGCCCTACATGGATGACAGACTACGGAAATAAACTTGCAAGAGCTTCCATCCTTTAAAGTTCAGCTGGGTCTTGATTAAACAGCTCATTCATTCCCAAGGTTAACACAACGTGGATACCACCACGCCTGGTGCTTCCTCCTTGCTAGAGACAGCCCAGAGAGCTGAATGAGAATGTATATAAATGAAATAGAGAGACCCTGAAAAACTGATAATGGAATGTGAACTTAACATTTATCTTCCTGCTGAAAATAATTTGGCACAGGATAAATAAAAACATTCATTGGCAGCATAGACTTTAATGAAAACCTGCTATTCAATAAACAAATTTCACTACACCAAAAACCTAAAGTAAAAGAACATTTGAAAGAACTGTAAAACCACTATAGACCACTTGCTTCTATTTGAAAGCATTGATCTGAGAAACATACCAAGAAACGCTGTGGAATAAACATTTGATTTTGAGATTAAAGCAATGACTATTAATTTTGCATTTAATGAAATAATACTAACATTTCCATTCTGAGTTTGGGAAAATGTTTTGATAATCACACAAACTAATAGTGCTAACATAAAACATCAGTCTTCGTGGCAAGGCAAATGATCTGTATCAATGATCTGGAACAGTAATACATATTCACATGATTTATTTAATTAATATGATATTGAATATTATAATATTTATTTAATTAGAGCATTATATATTGTCTACTTTAAAATAGGGAAATGAGAACTATATGAAAAAAAAGTTGCTTCTAATAAAATTAGTCTAATTATTTATTTCCATATTTCGTGTATAATACTAACCGTCAGATTAATACTTAGAAAATGTAGCTCAGTACTGAAAAATGCAAGGTGCAGAGGTCTCAGGCAAAACCCCAAAAACACTCAGCTGTTTGCTGTGGTTTAACCCGGCAGCAGCTCAACACCCCACAGCAATTCACTCACTTTGCATGAAGTGGGATGAGGGAGAGACTTGGAAACAAAATAGAAGCGGTGGCTGAGATAAAGACTGTTTACTAGGGCTGAAAGGGAAAATAGAAACAGAAATGTTTTTATGGCTCTGCCTCATTCCCTGCTGCCACACCACAGAGGCAGTGGCTCTTCCCAGCTGAGTGGTCTGGCCTGGTCCTGAGTGTGCTCTCACCAGCCAGCAATAATGGTGCGCTATTAATGCTGTCCTGGTTGAAACCAGGGCATGAGCCCATCCAGTCCTATGAATGACAAAGACAAGTCAGGAGCATGGAATTGAAGTTCAGATAAAAATAAGATTTTGAAAGATTAAATCAAAATTAATTTCTCCTGAAATCTCTCCTTCTCTCTTTCTTCTGTCTACAGCTCAGAAGAACCGCCTGTGTGCACGCATCCGGCTTTTCCTTCTCAGTTCACCTAGACAGTCGTATGGCCATACCAGCTTTTTGCATCACACCCTACAGTACAGCTTTCCAAAGCAGAAGTCATGAAGTACAAACATATTATCTAGCGCTTTTACTCTGCTAATCACTACCAGTAAGCCAAATTGTTACTGTTATTCAAGATATGGCACAAAGCCCTTGGCCTGAAGATCTACGGTAGCATAAAGACTAATTTCAGGAGAGAGTGAGAACCACTGATTACACGTAACAGCTGCATACAGAATGCATATCTTCTTATATACAGTAAGTCTTATTTATCTTGGACTTAGTTCTGTTGATAAGAATCTGCATCAAATAAAAACAAAAGCAAGATATGCCTCCATACAGAGATCTCATATGAAAAATAATATATAGCTTTTACTACTTTCTCAAAACAAAAACACGCCTCAGTCTCCAAAGCAACCTCTCCATCCTGAGGGCCACTTCTCACCAAGAAAAGTTTTGAAGGAGAGTGAGGCATTTCATTACATATATAGAGATCATAAGCTCAAAGTCTGATGAAATGTAAGAAGGAAAAAAAAATTTAGTCAAATACATAATGCCAGTAATGACAGTGTGAGCAGAACACATTAAAAGAAAAGTTTGGCTTTAGCTCCAAAAAATATAAGTTTGATAGGATGGATTACTATGCAAAGGCAAGATATTTCATTTTTCCCCTGTAGCTTCATAAATGATGCATTTGAGAAATGGGGTGTTTACATAACTATAATCATACATATTATTGTGCCTTTAGCAATTTCAATAATATAGACAGAAAATAGAGTTATCTTCGTTATGAACTTCCTATGGACAACTTCATAAGTAGCACTGCAGTTAGATAATAAAATGAAATAAAGATATTTCTTTAGGCCATATTCAAACCTTATTTCCATTTTGTAGAGATCAAGGATGTAACAGGTTCTTTATTTTTAGACTGTACTTTCCTAACAGAACTATGCATTTTTCCCCTAGCACTGTTACATGATCCATGAGCTTCCATATAAAAAATGTGTTTAGTTCTTCAAAGATATTTCTTATGGCCAGTTCCCAAAGTTGAACCACATGATAATATCTAAAGATACTTGGTATTCACTGGGCCTCTCCATCAGTAAAAACCCCAAGCCTTGGCAAGAACAGTATTTGTTAATATAAGAATGGCAGTATAATTTGACCATACGAAACTGCACGTCAAAAAGAAATGAACACTGCAGTTATCGTCCATTTTCCTGGTTATCATGTGCATTTAAAATGATAAGCAAAGAGTATCTTAGTGAACCTTGAACTCTGTAGCAGCGTAGATGAATTAGAGCTTTGGAAAACATTTTTTTTTTTCTTTCTTATCAGCTTACAAATAGATAATAACTTCTTTTTGGCAGAGATTCTTTATAGCTAAACTACTTCCCCCTAAGGGAATCATACTGTCATTTGTTTTTATTTTCAAAATGAAAACAAATGGCATTATAACTCCTAAGGGTGAAAATGACTTCAGTCTACTTTTTTCTCTGCACTCCCATCTACTCATTTTAAGTTAGATGGAATATAGATATAGTTCTTTCTCCCCTTGGCTTCCATTGCCACAAAATGTATTCACTAGCTGTACAGTAATTAACAGCTCTTGACTGGAAAACTGCCAACATGTACAACGTGACACTCCTCCTTTGAACACTAACAAAGTGCATAAGTAATTTATGTTGGATTAAATATCCCTAACAGGGACCCTTAAGTAACCCAATCACTTTAAACAGGCTCCACATGTATGCTCCTGTGCAGTGAAAATGTCAGACAGTGATAACCCACTAATAGCACAGTTCTAACTATATTCCAGCCATTAGCATTTTATGACATCAATCCTCATTAAACCTGGCAAGGAAAAAGATACTAATGTTTCCCAATTTTGCAGCCAAGGTGGAAGAGAAATGGAGAAAATGTAGACAGGTGCTGTCTTCCAAAAAGGATTAACATTTTTTAAAATGTGGTTGCAATTTTCTGTTAGTACCTTTGTTTGTATTGAAAGAAAGACAACAAAGAGGTAAGAGCTACAAGGACCTTGGTGGAATCCAGCCAAGAGTGAAAGAAAAGACTGGTATTTCAGCCATTGTGCTCCCTGCTAAAGCATTGTGCCAACTCATCTTCCAACCCATTATATGAAATTTAATTTAACCTGCTATGCAATTAATTCAGATGTTCAGCCTATTTTTCTCATGGCAGAATCCCTCACACAATGCCTTATTTAAATATTAATCAGTCCTCTTTCAATTAGGACTAATTTGCTTCACAGGGTTTCTCTCATCTTCTGATTGCAGGAAAATGGAGGTAACTTGCAACGTTTGAGGATAATTAACATGGTATTTTTATAATACTGATACATCAAATGGGACCTTAATGAACCCTGCTGATTCCATTTAGTAAAGCATGCCTCAAAGTTATAATCAAGAGGAAAGCCATTGCCATCTGTTTAAAATACTAAGGAGCACAATTTAAACACAGAATAGTTATTTCTTTAAACTGTCTATTGTAGAGGTCTGCCGAAGTCTTTTTTTTTTTTTTTTTTTTTTTTTCATGGAAACTAATTGCACAGTATTTAAATTTGAACCTTTTATTACATATATACAAACAGCATCTTCCCAAAATGTGGAGGACCTTCTTAATTAAATGCTGACAACCGCAGATATAGGTAATGTTTGTTAATGCTAATCTTCAAAACGTGCTGGGCAGCTGATACAGAGGCAACACAGATTTTACTCTATTGTAACGAAAAGTAGTATTTTGTTTAGTTTTGTACAGTACTTGAGTAACATACTGTACAACCCCCCCCCCCCCCCCCCAAAAAAAAAAAGAAGAAAAAAAACCAGAACTGCAGTTTCAGTAAAATGAAAAATAAAGGCATATGTTGTTCATTTGTTGGTTATTAAGAAAGGCAAACAAGTTAACATTTACACATGACCAGTTGCTCACAAAATGTTCCATCTGCTACAAAGAAGGTCGAAGTTCATCTTTCTTATGTTTAGAATTGCTCTACTGTTCCTAGGTAACCTGTAGTCAAAACCCATGTGACTGAGATATCAGATCCTGCCTTCAATCATGAAAGAAAAGTCCTTCATGTGAAAAAAAAAAACAAACCCATCACTGCAACAAAGATCAGATTTGCTTCATTTTCCTTCCCCCCTCAAATTTTAAAAGTTCACAATTAAATATGGACTAAGCCATCAAACTTACTTATTGTTTTGTTTTTATTTTTATTTTTTTTTTTTTAAGTCAAAAATGATTGTATATGCAACCTGTTAAAGATTCAGTATTTTGTTTTCTCTCTCTGAATATGCGACTACAAAAAAGGAAATGTCATCACTCTGTTAAATGTCAACAACTTACTCTAAAATAGCATGGTACAAACCCCCAAATTAAGTCACAACAATTCTGAACTTTTGAAATACGATTTACTGCAGCTCACCTCTATCTGGACTTTCATGCACCTAATGAGATGTTTTTACCCTCATCAGTGCATTTGTGGGACCATTAATAAGTATCTCCCCAGTTGCAGTGTGGACTTTCAAAAAGATTTATGGCAGCTAACTGATTTTGAGACTTTTTTAGGTATGAAATAGGTTAATTTCTACTGGAAAATACTGTCAGTCGTGCAAAGAGAAGCTAATCTCAAAAGACTCAGATAAAATCTCAGGACTGATCACTAGACAGATATGAATTATACAAAGATTAATAAAAAGAAATAACTGTCTGAAAAAAAAAAAACATGGGCTTTCTCTTGTTGCCATGGGTTTTCCACTCACCAAGTTCTAGAGAGGACATCTGACAGGAGACAGCAAGAAGTGAGAAGGAGTAAAGAAAGAATGAGCACCTTTCTAGAAAGATTTGTTTCTAGACGTCCACCTGAGCCAAAACAAAATTGCATTTCAAACTGAATCATAGCCATCCCTGGAGACTGGATACACAGAAACAAAGATATTTTAAGCAACTTTCATATGCCTATACTCAGACTTTCTTCACTGTTGCAACTATAGATGTTCCTCTGCTATGTTTTCTTTTCTTTTCTTTTCTTTTCTTTTCTTTTCTTTTCTTTTCTT
>JAPSGF010000019.1:2503878-2621559 GCA_035772895.1 Perdix hodgsoniae | reverse complement strand
TAAATAAATAAATAAATAAATAAATAAATAAATAAATAAATAAGGGCACCTGGCAACTTAAGTTCTGCTGTTGATAAAAATTATACAGATTCTGTATGAACCTGCACAATAGTAAGGGCAGAATCTGAAGACCTATGTGGGACATAATCTTTACCTGAATGTAGAAGTTCCCTAAACCTAAGAAAACACAAAGTCTAAGCATATAATTTAATTTTAGTTAGTTCTGATTACTCCACATCTCCATTTACTCCAAGCAGATGTGTGGCTCTTAGAACTTCAAGACTGTTAGATTTAGAGACCACTTAGGGAAGCCCTCCAGGTTGTGATCCATTTCTCAGTAATCAGGAATTATTGTGGTTCTTCAAAATTATCTTTTCATCCACTACTGTCTTTATTTGTCTGAATCAATTTCTGTTTCTTTAAGAGAACTTAAACCCAGCAAAACCCTATGTTTTCCTTTCGGTAATATGAGTAATATGCTCAAAATGGATATTTGATCCCAAAGGATAGTTGGAGAGTCTTGAAGGTCGTATTGTCTATACATTATTGGATATACTTGAGTATTGAATCTTACTTTTTTTCACTATTAGAGGGTAAGCAATCATATAAAACTCCTGCAGAAAAAAATTCTAACTCTAACAGATGTGAAGAACTCACGATTTTAGAACTTTCTGAAAGTATGCAGTAGAGTTTGTTGCCTATACCAACGACATGCATCAGATTGCCAATCAAGAACATATGGCTCTCAGTTATTTGAGAGCTGAAAGGTCTGTAAGTATGATGACTATCAACTAGTTATCACCAATGTGAAGAAGCTACTACTCTGTATTTGTAGTGCTTCTCCCACTGCATAACCAGAAACCAACCAAAATTATCCTTTTGAGTAACATCCTATTTGGGAACATTTTGCTTGTCCAGAGGGTTTTGTTAGATTTTTCTTCCCTTACAAGAGATGTTAGGGACTTAAAAAATAGTGATATAAATATATAACAGAGATTTGAATTTGTCCTGTATAGGCAGCAAGCTCACAGAGCTTATGTCCTAAAAATTGAGCAAAATACTGTCAGAATATTCCTTATTATTAGGGTCCATGGTAATGGACGTCACTAATAGACAGCTCTAGCTCACTAAGTTTCTATTAACTTAGTGGGTTTCATGGGACTATATGAACTTGTCATTTCCTAAACTCTGATTTAAATTGTAGAAGTTTTTGCACTCTATCTTTGAATGCACGTCTGCTAAGATTACCACGGTGTCCTGTTTTGGCATCACAGCTTAGAGATATATTATCACTGACTGTTTTGTGGCTACTCTTGTGAAGAATAAAAGAACTCTGGGTTACATCACAGATGTAACAGACTTGTAAAAGTTTCTTGTGCTGCTGATAGTTGACATCCAAGTGTGTCTTGTGTCATTCAGCTGGCTGTTTTCTATCTTCATGCTTCATCTGGCACAACTCATCCCTATCTACAGAGGTCTTCAGAAAAAGGAGGTGACAGTCAGCTGCTGCTGTGAAGAATGAACACTGTAGTGTTTAATCAGATATTCCATGGGGTGAGTCTATGCTTCGGTGAGATTTATTGCTAGTGCTGGACACTTCAGAATCTTGCTGGGTCCATGAAACTTATTCTTGTAAATCTATTTTCCAGAGTGAATAATGGGAAAATTCTCACTTTGTAAAGAAATGATAAAAGTAGATCAATGAGTTGCACTCTTGAATGATACAGCTAAGGTGAAGGCATTCAGCTGAAAGACTGAACAACTTGAGTGACTGAGATAACTCAAGAGAAAACCTTAGTGTTCTTTGAATATATATGTCAGACTTATTACCTTTACAAAGATTTAATCTTTTACTATGGTGACTATTGCATCTCCAGTTCCAGAATTAATGGCTGTTCCACAAGATCCATCTGGAACTTATTCAGTGAAAGAATGGACTTTGCACTGCCTGGTTCTTACAGCTGATCTGTCTCCACTTTTACTTGTTAGCTGAGATGTCTCAAGGGATAATATAACTACATGTGCAGAAAGAAGTTTGCATTTATTTCAGTCTTCCAATAAAAGGTCAATAACTAAATTGTAGGCAGTTAAAAGTGAAGCATGTTTGACTCAATTTTAAACAGATTTGTATTTTCAAGTATGCACGGCAGTTTACAAATGTACTTAGACATTTAAAATGCAATAATAGAGCATAATGAAATTATAGCAAAACACCTACTGCAAAATTAGAACAAAATTTAAAAGCAGTAGATTAGTGAAGATAGTTTACACAGTTAAAGATTTCCAATATAACTACAGACCAAATCTATCTTAATTTTCAGAGCATTTTTTTAAATTTAAAAGCATTCTTTTTACTGAAGTGTACATTTATCAAAATGTATATATTGAAAACTGTGCAACTGTTCTAAAAGGAATGGCATTGTGGGTCAGTTTCCAGCTTGTATTCCTATATGCCAGCTTCCTCTCTCCTGTGCTGAATTAGCGTTGGAATATAAGATACATATGTGAGTAAGCCATAAAGTTTACACAGCATTACTTTAGTTTGGGACTATATTATGTTTCTTCCTTCTCTCTTTCCTGAGTCCAAAGTTTGTAAATAATATCTTCTCCCAAAACAGGCGTTTTGCAATTTTTTTTTTCTAATTTCTATGACTTGATTGCTCACAGTGTAGCATTAGCAAACAGTTCCTTATACCATGAGGAAATATGTAAGTAGCACATTGGGAAAATACAACAGATTTAATTATTTCAGTGAAAATTTCAAAGGGATTACAAAAAAAAGTGAGTAGAATGTATTAAAAATGTCACAGTGAGGTGTTAAGTTACAGAAAGTAAAAATCCATTTTTTTTATTAGGACTCATCAAAAAAGGTGGTTTGCAGCCATCAACACTGTGAAATAAACAAGCCTGCCAGAACTGTGAATAGTTAACAGATTTGGCAATACAAGTAGGTTATGCCTATCAAACACATTTGTGAAAGGTGGCAGTTCTACATTTGGCAATGGTGGCAGTTGCATGTGTTATCTAGGCACTAGATCCTCATTCCATGTTCATTTTAGCCAGAAAAGGCAGCTTCAAACTCTGCTAATGCCAGATCAGAGCCTCTTTCAATAATTTCAGAGCAGTCCTCGCACCATCCTTCCCTAACCCTCTCCTCTCCTTCCTTCAGTTACAGTGCTGTTACCATACTGGAGGGCATCTGGAGAACAAATGAGAGCATTCCCTTTTGGGAAGGAAACATATACAATTTCCTTAATATTTAAAAGCTCACTGTTTCTTCTCTGTAAATGGAGACTAACCAATATCTAATCACACCAATTGTGGCCAAATGTCCACATAGATATTTCCTCAGTTTGAAAACCTCTGTAAGAAATCCATGCTATTTCTGAAAAATAAAGCAAGAACTTGAAGAACATCAAGTGGAGGTAACTGATGAATTCTATTTTTTGAACCTGCAGTTTCATTTTTGTATTACAGAAGAGGAATGGAAGTTCAATCAGAAAAAAATTACACTATAACAGTTAAAAAAGCAGACTGAAAACGATGCAAACTCCATGACCCAGAGGAATGAAAAAGGGGTCTGCAAGGCGTGGCTTCCACTGCCAGCATCCTAGTGGGTAAGGATGCTGCCGTACTGTGACCCAGGGACATGCTCCCCACCCTTGGAAGTGCTGGTGCACAGATGTCAAGTGGTCTGATGAGGTCCGCAACAGTCAGATTCCTAGGAGTGTTCCATTGTCCTGAAACAGCCCCTGGTTACTGGGATTTGCAGCATTCTTTGCATCCATTTCAATGTTCAGCTCTTCATTTAAGTGCACTGTCATTATGTGAAGAAAAATAAGAAGTATTGCTCTGTGTCCTTTTCCACTATACTCTCATTCCTAATTACAGAGGGTGATTCACTCTAAATAACAGCCTTTTTCCACTTCCTATTTACACAACACTGTGCACCTGGACAACAGAAATAATGCTTAGAAAGCATAACTGGATATTCAAACATTATCTTAAGAAGAAAACCTCTCACTTTGCATCTGTAGCTACACTGATATAGAAATTATTTTAAAACTGAGAAAACTTCAAGACTAAGCTTTCAAAAAAGCTTTCACTTTTCAAAAGTGCTTTAGTTAAAAAAAAAAAAAATCACAATTTAATCGTCTAGAGAAAATAAATGTAAGTTCTTGGAGCAATACTTGGAATGAAAATCACAAATATCTGATTGATGACGATTCTTTCTTGCCCAGTTCGGGAAATGCCAATAGGTTAACATCTGAAAAGCATTCAGAATCATGTTTTGTCTACTGTGTTATGGTAACTAGTGTACTTACTGCAGAAATGTTCAAAAATCTGTCTGAGCTCTTTTCCTGAAGTATAACATGACTGGAAGTATTCCAATTATTTTTGCCCATCAATTAAAAAATAACAAACTTACAAGATCGCAGTTAAGAAGTAATAATTTGATCCATGAAGTTTCATAAAGTAAAAAACAGATGCCTAAAATTATTTTGTTAAAAATCTTTCCTTGATAAACCCACTACAGGAAGAGCAAAAAGAAAATTAGTGAGCATTTTTCCAACATCCCTTGGTACCTGATCTTACAATGAGAACATAATGTGGTTTAGGATCTAGTTTACTACTCTTAGAAAAATAAAGACTAGTTTTTGATGAAGTTTTTCCTTAATCATTTCTTTCATCCCACAAAAAGCTCCAACTTAACATCTAAGTATTATTTCATGGCTTAGAAATGAAGCTTACTAGAGGGTCTACAGTCTACACTCTGTAGGTGTTAATGTGTTTGAAAACTTTCACTCCCAATTAGATCAGTCAGTTTTGTATTTGAAACTGTTACGGGCACAATTCACTGTATTGTACTTGATGTAGCTGAACAAAGATGTGCTGGTGAGCAAGAATGCATTATAAATCTACCAGGCCAAATATAGCATGGAAATGGAGCAACTGGCACTGCCTGTCATTCCTTCTCATATTATACCCATCAACATTCAAGTGTTATACTAGTTATTACACGTTAAAGTTTGAAGAATCCATCCATCACTTCTACGAGCTTTGTGAATATTGCTGTCAGCATATGGCTCTTCTGAGCATGGATGGATTCAGTTCTGCAGCCTATACTCTGGTGAATGATCACAAGTATTATCCCTGGACTTCACTGTGATCTCATGCAATGTTAATTCCACTGACTAAAACAGAATTCTGCTGATTTACAAAACCATAAGGATTGGCACGCCTTAGTTCAGTGATTTCAGTCACACAGAATTACATGACAAGAAAACATCTATGTGATTGTTAACTTTAACATAATGTCAATATTATATTGGAGACAAATACATCACATGCAACAACTATAAAGCAAGCTGAAAAACAGTTAACTTGTGAAAAGAACAAAATACATGGTGTTCTGCTCAGAATCTGACCCACAGAAGATTTCTTTTCTTGAAAAATTGCTCTTCCTTAAATCATGAACTGGTTAAAAATAAGGTAACTCTGGAGAACAGAAAGTAATCTAAACAACAGTGAAAGTTTTAACTTCAGAAATGCAAAGCTTCTTAAAACATACTCAGAAAACAAGCTGTTTGCGCTGATAAAATTGTATGTTCTGATAATTCCCCAGTATCTACATTTTACTATGAAGTATAGGTATTGTTATGTTAAACAGAAAAATATTTTTTCAGCAATTCAATGAAATCCTATTTCCTCACAACTCCTTCAAGATATGTAATGTTACTGAAGTGTAGTAGTATTTTCACAATGCATGATTATGGAGCTCGTTAATAAGAAAAACTAAATGAACAAAGAAACTGGTAACAAACTTCAGATGTATTAATCTCTAGGTCACCAGTTCCAAAAGGTTAACAAATTAAATGGAAGTTTTTCTGTGAATTGATGGGGGACTAAGAGGCTTTAGCCATATTAGCTTTAGGCAGTATCCTCCCCAGATCACATAACGGCCAGAACTGTGCACCAGGCCTCCCTAGCCACATCTCCAACTCAACCTCAGATGTGCCTTCTTCTATTCCGGGATGCAGAAACAGATGTGTGAAAAATACTGACAGTCCAGAAAAGCACTTTGTGGAGAAAGAGAAGAAAGCTGCAAAAACAGTCTTCCCAAAGAACATCTGTTATATACTAAGCACTTGTCAAGGAGCAGTTGGCCAAGGAGCTGTGTCATGGTTTAGACCTTCGCAGAGCTCCTCCAGAGCCATCGTGTCATTGGAAGAAATGTGCTGATGTCCTCATCTGTGTCTACTTGTGGTCATGTGTTTTTGTAAATCTGGTCTTGAGTTTAAAATTTTCTTCATCAGAAATACTTTACTGATGTGAGACGTGAACACAAAGGTGAAGTAATGAAATTAACGTGGATGTGGAAGGACAACAGTAAGCACATGCTCCTGATTAGCATTTTCGCCAAGTCAGTGTCCTCATGAGGATTTTAGCATTAGATACATTCATATACAAGTCATAGAAAGTAAAAATGACTCATATGTCTCAGATAAAGAAAATTAAATGCTTAGTATTTCATTAGGAAAACTGGTATTTCTTCTACAGTGCGAACTTGAAAACTAGAATCAGTCTTATCTGTTCCCTTCATGAATACTGAAATAGTTAATTGATTAGTCAAATGTTAACAGTTGTTACTCAGGCTGTGCCATGAGATTATGTACTCACACTGAGAATCAATGGTAATTAAGTAGCTGATCAATGCAAGCACCTTTTCAAATGTTTGCAAAGCTCTGGAATATCAGTCCAGCTGCTAAAACTAAACATGAGGAGTGAAAGCAACATTCTGTAGTGAAAATGCTCAGCGCAGTGCTCAAAAATGTAGTCTCCTACAGATGTGCAGCAAAGAACTCTACAACATCAACAATGCTTAAACATTAGATTAAAGATCCAAAACCTGTATTACATTTTATACCCAATTATTAGATTAAAAAAATCTGGGTAGAATAGCCAAAGCAGGCTCGTGCCCCAGCAGTCCTGGAAATGACTGGAAAAAGCAGCATGGACGCAGTTATCAGTGTCCTTACACATGAGATGACACTGAAGCATTTTGGATGTACTTCACACAACAGTTTTACAAAACTTACATAAAATGTTTCCTGTGTGATTACATTTAAACACCTCGTGTCAATCCGTGGAATCAATCTGCCCAGACATGAACAAGACATTAATGTACAGTACTGCCTCAGTTTTACGCAAACATGCCAGGACACACATATACAGACATAAAACACAAAGTCATGAAAATATTCACTGAGTTGTCTATAAAATGAAACACAGCTCATTAAAACAAGAAGATTATGTTTCAATCTATTAAACCTTATATCTATATATTTTAAAATCAGTTTGCTTTGTAGTAATTCATTCCATACACCGTTAAATTCTGCGAAAGCAAACACTTTCATTCTACGAAATGAATTCATTCATAGAATGAAATGAAAGTGTTTGCAAAAGACAAAGAGATATTCAGAATCTCCCATACACATAGTGGTACTTAATGTAACTTTCCCAACTTCAAGTGGATACAGACATAACAAAGAATCTTGCAAAGGTATAAAGAAACTCTCATTGAATCTGAAGATTATATACATATCACTGTATGATGTGAACATTCCATAAGCTGTTCCAAGAAGGTTGTCAGCCTTTCAAAATAAAATATGCATCAGCTCTTTAAATCTAAAATGAAATGCTATATAGCACATAATAACTGACATTCTACCTTGTTCTGCTTTTTGTTTCATCATCACAGGAAATAAATTTTGCTTTCTGTATGTTTACATGAAATACTTGAAATAGACGGAAAATGACAGCTCTAGAAAAAAATTCAGAGTAACTTTAGAAATTAACGTTTCCTACCTACTTTTGCAACATGACCTGAATTCTATAGTCTTATAGCCCACAAATACATATAAAACACAACACTATGATAACCAACATTTTTCCTTTTCAAGTAGATGTACTGAATATTTTATTAGTGCTTCCTCCCCTGAATATGAGTTAAAATACTGCTGTATAGGTAGTATGGAAAGGAATATATTTAAATTAATTTGTATGCACAAATATAATACTTCTATATAAAGGCCAATTTTTTTTTCTGAATAAAGAACAAACTGGATTTTAATGATATAAGTTTTGCTCTTGCTAAATAAATGTAACCTCAATTGCTGCTAGGAAAAAAAAAGAAAAAAGAACACACATTAGAAAAGCCTTGAAGAAAAGTGTTTTGGAGATTGAAGAGGATTTATCCAGAACATCTAATTTAAACCACATAATTCATAATAGTGAAACTCACTAACAATATGTTCTATTGTAACATAGAGTAAGTAATACTCAATCACGAACTCTCTGTATAAACTGGGGCAATTGCTTGTTCCTCCTCATTTTTTAATATGCCTGATTAATAAAGATAACTAAGCATCTTCTGTCTGAAGGTTCCTTTCATTAGACTAACAGACAGGAGAAAAACTGATGAAGCACATGGTATATGTTTGCACACACTCTAAAATAACCATTCTCTCAGTCTTGCTGCATTGCCTGCAGAATCTCAGCATGTTTGTCTAGGAAATATATTGGCCTGTCCTGACTAGAAAAAATATAAACCATAATTTTGTCTGTTGTTTTCATTCCTTTTATATTGACCAATAACTCAGTTTTTTCTTTCTGGCAATGCAGCCTTTATAACATGGTTTGCTTTGTACTGGCATTTCTGAACCATTTTTCTTTAAGTGTCATGTATCTCAAACAGCTTTACAGAATGAATTACTGTGCTCGAACAAGCACTTCCTCAGTACGATATGAAGCACATGGATCAATCTGTAGGTAGTAATAAGAGAAGGAACACAATTGTTTGTATTTGCGGATTAACCTTTGGAGTTTTCCGATATGGAACACAACCACCGTCAACTGAAGAAAACTCCAGTGTAATGGCTTATATGAAGGATGTGTAACAGTACGTCACCTTATTGAGTTTGTTCTGAGATCCCTCTAACTCAATCCTTAAGAGTATGTAGCTTTCAAGCATACCATCTTTACTGACGTGCATTAGAGGCGATTCTGCAGGTCTGAAATTATACATGTTCTCAAAGATGGAGCAGCAAACGTTCTTGGAAGACGTTTCTTTATAAGAAATGCTGTCAGCTAACAATCATAGCTGTTTCTAGTTACTGAGTATAAAGAGGTTCCTGGAAGAGTAAGTCTGATAAGTTTAATCTTACCTCTCTCACACTGGACGTTAACTCTTTATCCTCCTTTGAAACAGGAGTGCACATAATGAAAACTGTACTTCAATTTTCCATTATTTTGTAATAGCCCATTCACGATGATTTGTAATCCAAGTATTGAAAATAATCTCATAAAAATAGATAAAAATAAAAAGGCTTCTAGATATCTCAGTGTTGTTTCAAACTAAGGATTCAAAAAGTCTATTTCAATAATTAATCGAAGAGCTGTATTAAAATAGCAATAAATGATTTAGAATGTAATTAACTCAATTATAAACAATTCTTATGAATGCATGAAAGATTGAAATTCATTAACATATTAAAAACATTACAAGTTCTGGTCTCTAAATACAATAAAATAATACTCCTAGCCACTGAAGCCAAAACGCACAGCACCATCCAGAATTCATAAAAGCCAAAAAAATGATATCAGGATATTCCTTCAATTTCATATAGTCTTGCTTCCTGGCTGGCAATCTTATCATTAGAGCTCATATAATTCCTGCTTTGATATACTATGCGCTATTTTCAGTCTCAAGTTATCTCTAAAAGCCCAGCTACCACTGTCTCAGATAATATTCCTGTTGAGTTCAAAGTTTCTCCGGTTTACATAGTGCAACTCGGGCAACTATGAGATCAAAATATTTATTACAAAGTTTTATCACCTAAAACTAATGCTAATTAACTTCTTTATGCTAGACTGGGGATACCACAAGGCTTACTGTTCCAGTAAACACTCTCAGTAACATTTTCAAGAGAGGGAGAGGAGGAAGAAGAGAGTCATTTTTAAGAAAAGATTTTTAAAGAGTGTAGCATGAGAAACAGTTTAAAAATGGAAGAAACACCAAGACCACAAAACCAAAAATTAGTTTCAAAAATATGACAGCGCGCAAAAAGAGCAACGTTGGACTGTGCACAGTAAATGAGAGGCATAATGAGAACTGCTCACTCACACCATTAATTTTAAAAACACATGGAGTTCAGGTTTTTAGTCTGCTAGTACAGAATACTATAAACAGCTTTGAATTTTGAAAATAAAAATCATCCATGACATCCCTCTCTAAGACAAGAACTGTGTACAATATGAGGAATTGAGTAGAAGCATGAGGATTTTACTATTAGCAGTCGTGACATCTCAAACAAACCAACCAACTAACCACCAACTCCACCTCCTTCCCCTGACTACTGTGGATTGCAGTAGATTGCATGCAAAAAAGCCGGGAGAGGTGCTCTTTGAAAACTTTACTCTTAAATTTCTGAACTCACATGAGGCCTTTACGCTAATTTCAAAATGCTGGTGATACCTCACCTACCGAATTTCTTTCTGTTGTCTCCTAGAATTCAGTGATTCCAGTGATATGCAAGAGATCCAGCACTTCCACATATCAGCATGTAATTTATGCTTTTTAAAATATGTCTAATTATAGTAGCAAATGGAGTTAATAGACCTACGGCAATCAGCACTCCTGCTCATTACAGAATGTGAATACACACAAGAGACATTGTTATTCTTTTCTCCAAACTTACCAAGTGTTTTTTTATGAAACTGACATTTGCTGCAATTTATGAGAACTGAATTCAAATTAAGACTAGAAAGAGACTCAGACTGCTTGTCTGTAGCTGTGATTCCCCAGGAAAGAAATACTGCAGAATCACAGCTCCTTTCTACTTCTCCTAAAGTTTGGGAGAGGCCCGGAAATCAGCAAGAGAGAGACTTGTATTTTTATGTTCTCCCTCCTGCACTGGGGCGGCTCCTGTTCCCTCCAGCAGGATGGGAGGAGGCAAGGGCTCCTGTAAGCTTGATTTCATGCATTTCCATTGCTCTCACAAATACACGTGTGCAGTGGATAAACACCCATACATGCCCTGTTTTAGTCATAGAATGAAATGGTAGAGAATGCTTTGCACCTCTTTCTTCTTGGGTGCAATCCTAATTTTCTCCCAAGCAAAGTACATCCTTCTTTACATGACATAATACCCCACAGTGGAGTATTACGTGAGTCAAAAATTAGGCAAAAAACCAACAAAGCTAAACAAAATTCCTCAAATTAAATTAAACTGAAGAACTACTCACAGTAAGTTATCTATATCTTCAAGGATGTATTTAGAATATGTAGAATTAAATAAGTGTGAGAAATTTTTAGAAACATATGCAGAGAAAAAAAAAAAAAGAAGCTGAATTGCATACAATCACACCCTTACATCATTTCTAAGAGTACATCAAATCAGAACTCAAGAAAAAGGAGGAAATCTAAATGTGGTCCTTGACAGGCTTAACGTGGGCTCTGTTTCAAAGGTCTGTTACTCCAGTTGTCTGCTGCCCCTTTGAATCCTGATAATGCAGACTCAAGTCTGGTTAGCTTCATGCTGGCATTTGTCTTTGATGACTAATTTCTTCTGTGCCTGTGTATCTCTTCAGACAGCTAATTTCTGATAAGCTTTACTGTAAAAAAAGGTCTAATGCGAACAAGTAATATGAAACCAATCTAAACACATTTGCCTTTCACAACATTAACTTTCAAATCATACGAACTAATCAGACCTTTGTAATTTCTATAACTCTTCAGGAAAATGCCAGAGCTACATGAAAGAATGATTCAAATGGTGGTATTCTTTCCTCTTGTTCAGTACTTTGTTATTCACCAGTGGCTGCCCTGATCGCAGGGCAGTGGATTAGGAATGCTGTGCTGCTTGAATGGGTGATAACTTTCAACAGATGAAGTTGATTTATTTAGTGGCCTCAATCTCACCATCTCTTCTCCTGAAAGCAGGTTTCAGGTTTGAAATTTTGCAAACACTGTACTAAGAATGTTTCTGCCTATGAAGGAAATTGCAGACATGAGGGAGAAGGGGGCTTGATACTATCTGGGAAATACACCTTTCAAGCTGTACAGCATGTCCTTGGATTGCTGTGTGATTTGTGGAGCTTGAATAATGTGAATGCCTATAAATTTTCCTCTGAATATGAAATTCATATATATGAATATGAAAAAGAATTTAATCTACACTTGAAGACATACGATTTGGAAATATAGGAAAAATTTTCTAAATTCACCAGAATATTGTGATTTAATTTCCTGCTTAATAAAGAAAATCACTGAACTATCACCTCACACATTTACTATTTAAGCAGTGCTAAACTGATTCTATCAAATCATGACTTAATAAAGCTTGTACTCCCAGATCTACATCATACTCCTTCACGTGAATAATTTTAGTAAAATTACTAGTCTGTATTATTCCAGACAAATATCAGCTTTGGTACTAGAAACTGTTAGCTTCAAATTCACATGACTGTACCCATGTATGTATGTCAGATAGTTGTACAGTATTAACATCCTACAAAATGTGGCTACATTTCAGTGGTAGTGCAGTGATTTCATCTGGAAATTTCCACCAATTTTTTATTTCCCGCATATGGGCCTTGAACCTAAAACATTCTTTTAGACTGCACTGGACCTAGAACACAGGGACTTTTGTCTACAGTTCAGCTGATTGTATCAGCCAACTCGATCTAACGAATCACTCATTCACCACTGCCACTGACTTTTATGTAGCTAAAATCAGTAGCAGCATTAAATGAAAAGAGCCAAGATCTGCAGCCTAGGTAAAAATAAAACTTCTTTGGTTAATGCATAGAAAAGTTCTTGCTTTTACACAGTTCTTGCACTGTGTTTATAACTTTCCAAAAGAAAATAATGTAATGCCTATTTCTGGCAAAGGACAGAAAAAGGAGAACTTATGAAGCAGCAAAGAGACAAAATTAGCAAGACAGTCAGGGATCTTCTCCAGCTCTCAGGAATCATAATGAGATCAGGAAGTTCTTTCTACAGAATCCAATAAAATCACAGCTTTTCCTGGAACCACTGAACAGGTTGAAATAAGCAGCACTAGGAAATAACCCTGAGAAATTATTTGCCAGCTATAACTGATATGAAAATCTAAGTGATTTGACTGATATACATATGGCAGCAATCTCAAATTAAAAATAAAATCCTCTCCCAAAGAGTTCAGTGCTGATTTAACCATTTTTTGCTAACAACCCTACAAATGAACAGGTGCAGGGTTGTGTAAGTGCTCTAAAGTAAGTGCCCTGTTTGCCAGAATGGCAAACAGAAAGAAGAAAAAACTTCCATGAATGCAGTCATAAAAATGTCTAAAACTTAACCTTTAATCTTCTTTATCTAAATAAATACACTGAATATAAGATATGGATTTTAACTCTAACCAGACATATTTATGGTGATTGGCTTTTACCATGTACTGAGTTTTTGCTTATCAGATCAGGTGTTTGAAAAGAATGTTAATGTGGTACGCTTAGCAAGGTAATACTCATCAACTTTTATTTATTCCCAGACATATGAAAGTTGAGCAGAATTTAAAGGTAAATTATAAAAGCATGTAGTTGTTTGATGGCTGGCCATATTTTTTCCAGTTTTGTAGCATAAAACCAGTTACATAAGATAGGACATTAGCTGCCAGTTGAAAGTATTCATTTTCTCCCCTGATCATTTTGGAAGTTTAAATTACCACCATCAGTTTATCTTATCACACAAAGCACTATAAAGTCTCTATAAACAATGAACAGATTATCCTACAACTTTTCTTACTTCAGATTTATAAATAAAATCTTAGAAAATAGTCTCATAGGGCAGAGTTAGATCCCACTGCTAGGCACAGCTATGAGAATGCACTATGAAGTTTGCAAGGCATGTATATTCCCAAGCAGCATCCTGCTACAAACTGCTGCCTTTGCTGCCCATCCTGGGCTTGTGGCTCATGGGTAGGAATCTACAACATCCAGCACAGTTTCATGAAAATTGCGCTGTGCTGTGCTCTCAGGTCTGCAAAGTGTCACTTTGCTTACTTTTAAGGTGTAATGGCTGGTCACCGTCTTCTATGAATTTTCTACCTATGAAGTTTCCACCATTGGAAAAAGTTGCCTTTACGAGTCATCGACTACATTCTGAAGAAGTCAGAGAGGGGATCTTATCAACACTTAAAAATACCTCAAAGGTGTGTATCAAGAAATTCGGTTTGGGCTTTTCAAGTGGTGCCCAGAACAGAACAAGGGTCAGAGGGCACAAACTGGAACACAGAAATATGAAAAAAAAAGCTCTGCTGGTGACAGAGCACTGCCCAGAGAGGTTGTGGAGTTTCCTTCAATGGAGATATTCAAGATCTTTCTGGAGTCTTCTGGTGCAACTTACTGTAGGAAACCTTAGAAGTAGGTTGGACTCAGTGATCTCCAGATGCCCCTTCCAACCCCTACGATTCTGAGACTCTATGCGATTCTGTGAAATACACAAAGAATTGTGGTACACAAACTCAGATTTTCTCAGGGGAGCCAATTTCTACAAGACACCTAAGAGTAGGTGTTCTGTGCCTGTCTGCGTATACTTTGATATTTTTAACACTTTTTTTTGTCAATATCTAATAGGAGGAGGAGTATGAGTGAGAAGTATGTAAGTATTCACTATAATTAACTGCATAGCTCTTCCTGTATTTCACACCGAGTTGTACTGGAGTAAAAGTCCACAAGATATCTAGGAGGCTGAAATGAACAGTAAGTTACACAGTATGGAACACAGACCTTGTCTTTGCAAACCTGCTACAGCTATTATCATATACACATAATCACTGGACAGCAACTACGTCCTACATTACAATTCAGTTATTTAGATAATGAAATAGCTGTAGCACTGGAGAAGTTCCCCAAACTGTCCGTTATTTGTAAGTGTAGGACTAGAAGTCATGAAAAACCTTGAGAATTACTGCTTTGATATCAGCCTTTGAAAACATGGCCCTTGTGATACTGAGTCTCCTATGGAAATTAGAACTTTAGGATGGAAAAGACAGCTGAACCAGGCCTTCACAAGTAAGCAGTGGTAAAATCAAATTATAGTAGAAGTATAGTTCTTAAGTACCTCTCCAGAACTCTCCAAAAATATCTTCAAGATTTTTACTTCGGTGGAGGAAGCTTTCTTGGAGCTGAGCTCTGCAGGTGATGTGGAACTTCTTAAACAAGTAGGAACGGAGATGGGGTTTTTAGAAGTAGAGAGTAGAAAAAAAATAGAATTCATCACAGGAGGAGACAAGAAAAATCTTTTTTTTTTTTTTTTTTTTTTTTTGGACTTATCCACTCTACTATGAAAAAGTAATAAGTACTGTAAGGAAAAGAAATGGATCACAAGCAAGAGAAGGGCAAAAGGAAGAAAACATACAGAGGTTGAGAAGGAGGAGAGAATGAGAAAAGATAAAGAAAAACATTAAAGTATTTCTGATGCTTTCTGAGAAGTAGATCAGAAAATTATGTCTCAAAACTACTGTAATTTTATCTATTATTGTATCTTGAGGGACACTTTGAAAGTATCTTAATGGTTGTCATTAGTATACATGCACAGAAAATACATTTAGAGGATATGAAAACAGCATTGCTTTTGGAGCTTCATACTAATTACATAACATTATATTCCACTAAAAATTAGAATGATGCTAGTGTGTTTATCTGCTCAAAGATGAATTATGTGTTTTACCTGGTAATATGCAAATGCAGCATTACTGCATATCTTTTCACCAAACTGGCCAATCACTAATTACTAAAATTATTCTCCCATACCGTGGTAGAAAGATTAATGTTGTCAGGAAAGTACAAGGCTCTGAAATGTTGTCAAAACAAAGAATATTGATCTTCTTAAAACACTGCGGTTAGTATATAAATCACCAGAAAATGATTGACATTAATATGTGCCTTTTGTGCAAATGCACTTTATCATGTACCTTTGTGACAGTAATAGCATTTTATTATACTGCATGGCACCTTAACATACTCTACAGGCAATTTTTTCAATTTGAGAGTTTCCATTAAGGAAAAAAAAAAAAAAAAAAAAAAGTTGTTTAGAAAAAAAGAAAATTAACTGTCTTTATTCAGTTTGATTTAATACCTTGTCAGTTTGGTGCATTTTTTTTACAATTCTTTGTATAAATAAAAAGTTGAAAAGAGCTATTCTAATGGTAATTTGGATCAACCTTACAAACATATGATTCCAGGTTTCTAAAAGAGGCCCACTTGAGGGGGCTTTAAAACTGAACAAAAAGAGCCCTAGGGCTCTACAACTCACATTTAACCTACTTACATGAAAAAGGAACTGCTTTGGTTAAGAATAAACTTCCACAAGCTCAGGTTCAAACCAAACATGCCAGCATATTAGTGAGGAAATGAAACAGCAAATAGTAACTCCTTTCATACTTGTAAAAGAATACTGTATTTATTTAAACGCTTTGGCAGAAATTCTCATTTTAATTAAATTGCATTTACTGAAATAACGTTTTCATAATTAAGAAAAAAATAACCAATTGCTTTTAAAGACCTATGAAAATCACAGCAATCTAAAATATATGGAGAAAACATATAATTGTGAGAATAAATCTGTCTGACTAACTTGGGACACAAGTCTGGAAAAAACCTATAGCATCTTTTGTGCTCGGCAAGCCTGAGCAATGCTGCCTCAGTAACCCAAATAAATTAACTTCTGTCTGTTGGGAAATCATCACAACCAGCACACCATTTTAAAACGTTGTTGTTTTCAGTGCATTTTTTCCCTATGAATGAAGATACTTGCTGTCATCATAGATTGCTTTTTCTTTATGTCCATCTGTCATTAAAATACTGAAATATCCTTAGAAATGATGATTTCATTCCTCTCATTATGCTGTTGAAAGAAATCAAGAGAAAGATGGGGAAGACATTTTCTTGGAAGACCCCTACCAGTCACCAGTGCATCCAAGAAATCAGAGTGGCCACGGAGGCATTCACTTCGTACTTTGTATAGCCATGAGGTCAGAGACAAGGAAACAGTTTCACTGCGAACACAAGGGTGAGGACATACATTTAAAATAATAAAAGCTGCTAAAAACAAAAGAGAACAAAAAGGTAATTATCCCTCTGTGAAATGGTCATGATCATCCGAGCCATGTGCTGGCAAGCTTCCTTAGTTTAAAATCCATGCCTACATTCTTGAGGTCTTCATCACGGGGATAAAATGTACCAGATCAGTTTTAGGCACGTGTGATTGATTAGATTTAATACTTATTAAGAACACTTTTGGAAGAGAAAAAATGACGCAGTCTACAGTAACACTTTCTGTGGTACACGTTCACCATATAACTGCTTATCACTTCAATCTTATCCTTCACCAGGTCATTTAAATATACGTTTATTTGGAAACAATAGTGCAGCTGCTGCTTGTTTGCACTGTTTCTAGAGTTACTCTGCAATTTAACTAGTTCACTGCTTGGAGAAAGGAAGGGGCAAGCACAGCAGAACTTTTTGCAGATGCAGAGAAGTGAATGTCTTCTTCCATTTCAGCTGAAAATGCCTTGTTTTGATAGCTAGAAATTTATTCCCTGGCAGTTGTTATCCATTTGCTCTTATACCAACATCTGAATTTGAAGTAGTTCTTTTCCTTCCGTAGTGCTTTCCTGCCTTAGATATTTACAAAGAGAAATAATCTCACTTCTCATTCTTCATCTGTTTCAGTATAGATCTGGAAGCACCTCAGTCACCTTCTGCGCAAGCTGCACTGACTTCCTAGCACATACCCAGCACAGCAAGTACCCCTGGTACTCTCTCTCAAAACCAAGCCGACAGGATTTTTTAATTTTTTTTTCCAGTGCTTTGCCTGAGGATCATTTAACTCTTTTAAGAGTTTTTTACACATCAGTGTCTGTCATTTCCATATTCACACTCCCATCATTTGTCTTGACTGAATATAATGTGTTCAGCTCAGATATTGAGATGCTTAAAGACAATTTGCAGATTTGACCTATCTGTACTGTACAGCTGCTATAGTTCTTCTTTCCCTGTTCTATTTTTATTTATAAAACTGAGTAACCTTTATGGTTTGTCTTACTATCATTTGCAAAGTCTGACGTGTTTTACTTTGGTCATTTTCACCTCCCTGATAAGACTTTAATCCTTACAGCTTCTCTGCTTAGTCTTATTGCCTTTCTTGAGTTAGCTCTTAACTAAGGGCTGGAATCCCTCAGGACGTAAAAACTTTTTAGAAGCAGCTTTAGAAATGAAGTTCAATTTTTGTACCTTTGACTGCATAAATAATAAATAAATAAATAAATAAATAAGCCCCAGTTTCCCTTAAGTTTACTTCTTCAATTCATTTGACTTCACCAAGTTTATAGAAGTATTTATTCCGATATCTCTTTTCAAGAGATTGGAAACGACTTTCCTCCTCCTAGCAAAATGGGAAATAAGAAATGCTGCCCACGCATACTTCTCTTATTCAAATATATGCATACTGGTAGCAACACAATATTTTTCTTATTTTATAAAAAAAAAAAAAAAGAAGAAGAAAAAAGCCGAGCAATTCAATTTACCAGCTTATAAGAGCTCCACATACTGCTTTGCTTTCTGCTGCTTCTGGATTTATTTTTTTCCTGGTTCTGGCTGTAACTATTCTATAATCATAATTAGATTTCTCTTCTTATTGATCATCCAATTTCCAAATTTAAAAAATTAAACTTAGGAAAAAGATGTGATCACAAGTGCATAGCACACGCACCCCTAAATACAGAGGTGTAGATGTATGTATGACTATATATACATGAATACAAGGGCTGCTCTGAAAGTAATGCCTTCTGTTTTATTATGTTGGACCACAATATCAGAGGCGGATGTTGGTGGTATGTCAGTAGAGGTTGAACTTTGCAACCAATATTCCATTACATGCTGTTGCCATGTGTCAGATGGCACCGAAGGAGCAGTGTGATGTGACTTCCACATCTGATGTGGAAGTGCGCATGAAGCAGATGGTGGCATTACCCAGCCCAAAATGAGCACTGGACTGCCTTTAGCTCCTTTGATGCCAGGTGCATTCTTTCATCAAGGAAAGTCCAGCTGCACATCGTGGCTTTGTCAGATGCTGGTGCTGATCATCCAGCAGTCTGTACCTTCTCACAGTTTCCTATCTTGTGCAAGGTTTAGCTGTTGCTGGCTTCTGGCTCCCCTATTATCTCTGTCTTGCTTTGTGGAGATAGTATATCAAAAAATTGCTTCAGATCTGCTATCTTCTGACTGCCCATTTCTCTTCTTTATTTCCAGTGCACCAAGTCCCTATCTTAGTTTTCTTTCTTCCCAATTATTAGTTTTCTTCCTCTGCTTTCCTAGTAAGTCACTCCTTGCAGTCAGGAAATCTGTTCCTTTTCAGACACTTTTGCCTATTAGACATACAGATCTTGAGATGCTTACGCAACTTATGCTCTCCTCTTTGTTTTTTGTTTTTTTTCATTTCTTCTTTGCATATTCACCTGAACTGCCACTGAGACAAGCACTTCCATTCCTCAGCATTTTTTTTCTTCCATGGGTCTTAGAAAAAAGAGATTTCATTCTCTTGGACCTTGTTTTCACAATGTTATCTTTAATTTATTCACTGTTGAACTAAAACATTCCTGAATATTCAAATGTTCAAACACAGAAATGTTTTAATTAGTAACTATAGGAATCTGATATTTGTCTAACATTTTTCAGATGTTAATGTTTTTACAGAAGTATGGTATAAATTACAAGGAAAATCCAAATTACACAAATTCACATAGAAAATGAAATCAAATTGCATAAGGGCTCTTAATGCCTAAATAAGCATACCTCAGAATCTGTGTACAGCAAGTTTCTTCACATCTATCCAAAGAAATAATGTGCTCAGCTGCTTCTTTTATTCATTTGAATTATCAGTACACTAAAGTAAAAAAAGCAAAGTCTCATGTTGACTTCATACAGAAAAAGTAGAAAAATTTATGTTTAAAAAATCTCATTTTCCAGAAGGTATGCACTTAATATATAAAAATTAAGATTTCAGTTAATGAAATTGCCATGTAGTAAGGAGAAAAAGAATGAGAAAGAAAAAAAAAAAAAAGTACAGGAGAAAATCATTAAAGCTACAGAAACACAAAGCCCTTGTGTCTGTTTTTTCCACATTTTTTCTTTAATGAAATTTTCTTCTGAACATTGGTCTAAGTGTGGTATAGGATCCTGGTTGATTCACTCAAGCTGTATTTCGTTTTCATCTCTGGCAGCCTGCAATTCAACCCTGACTGCTCAGCACGATGGAGGCTCTCAGAATTTCAGTTTTTAGGGCTGCACTTTGCAGCCAGTTACTCAAATGTAACATAGTGAGCTTTCTACAGAACGCACAACAAAAAATGATTTGACTTATGCCCCGAGAAGGAGTATTCTCAACATCTCTTGGGTGTACAGAGACAGATCTAATGGGGCATAACACGTTCCTTGTTTCATGCAATATGGTCAGCAGTAGGTTGGGGATGGCGGTTACAATCAAGGGCTCTGTCCTTGACAGTGTCTCTGGATGTCCCTGGGCATGAGATATCACAGGCACTCTGTGAAAGGAAGAGCCAGAATAACAGCTGATCCTGATTTAGCCCATGTGGGGTCTTTGTGCCGTTGTTACCTCAATAACAAATGCATAGGGCCAGGACAGACCCCAGCCCACAAGGATTACTATATAATATAGTCCTTCTTTCAAGTCAGAAAAATGTTGAGAATATTTTAGGGCATATTTAGGACATTATTAATTTTTCATTTTCTATCAAGGAATGGGTGAAGAAAATCATTAATTTACAGACAGCGATTGATGTGCTTCTCTTACATACTGCATTCTGAGCTTAGATATTGTGGTGACAGCACACGTGCAATATGAAAGAAATAAGACACACGCACTTAGCTGGAAAAATTGTATGTATTAACATTCTGACATTTTATTATCTCCCCTATTTCTGTTAATTGCATCTAGAAATCAGATACCAAATTGCCTGCACAATGATAGTTAGGAAGCTTAGGCCTCAGCTGGCTCTTTGTAGTAGTAAGAAATACTGCAAAATTAACCAACTATACACATAAATAAGAAAGTATGGCTCAGCACAAGTTATGATGGATTCTTCCTCAATAAAAATAAGTACATGCTGAAGAAAAATTCGGAAGAAAATCCCAGAGCCAAGCCATTTTTATCTCAGGCACCCTGAACTGTAAAGAGGAGAAGACTGATTTTGGTCTCACACAAACACAATACAACTAAAGGACGTTACAGTGTGTGCGCACCCTACTGCTGGCCCACAAATGTGCCTGACCTCAAGATTGGAAGAAAGTTGAGTGGGACCAACTTCCAGCTCACGTAGATTACCTTGTAGTGAAATCTACTTGAAAGTGTGGACTGCATCTTCCAATAGATCACTGTAGTCTTTGGATCTTTAGGCTATCTCTCCTATGGTAATGTGTACAGCTAGAAACGGCAAGAGAGGATCTAGTTTGTAGTGATTTTGCCACTGGTTCTCCCACACTCCAGGCAAATAAAAAGCACAAACAAAAACTGAAGGACTGAGCATAACACAATGCCAGATTGGATGGGGCCTTCAGCAACCTGGTCTACTGGAAGATGCCCCTGTCCTTGGTGAGGAGGGAGGTCTAGATGGTCTTTAGGGTCCCTTCCAACACAAACCAATCTATGATTCCATGAAAATTTGATCTTTAAGCACTGATGGCAAGTAACAGTGATCTAGATATTTGTAAGTCCAGTTGAGATACAACACAAATATTAACAAGTCATGTCAAAATGTACCAGAGGAAATAATGAAGTCTACAAAACTTAATTACATAATGCAGTACAAAGGCAAAACTGCTCATAATCAGCCTGCAAACTTTAATAAAACTGGAAAATTAGTTTTAGGCTGAAAAACTTGTGTGATATTTTGAAAAAACGATTTAATATCCAACAAACCTGTGTCTCACATCCTTAGCCCAGCCCAGCTACAACAGGACTACCTGGAGACAAAAAAAAGGAGTGGCTTGTCTTCCTGAGCAAAGAGTTGTTTTATAGGTTATTTCAGGACAAAGAGACGATCAAGGACTGGATATGTACTGATACACTTGGTGCTGAAGGAACAAAAGATAAAAGATACAGACTTTATCTTAAATTTGATGCTTTCTCTTATACTATTCAAAGTGACTACCTTCAATATATAGGTCTCATACTTAATCCATGAGGCTATGCAGCCTAATCTATTCAATACCTTGGGCTATCAACTCTGTCCAGCTGGTCATTAATCCCCAGGAAATAATCTGCACCTCAATTGTTACTGCTTAATTAAATGTAGTGATCCATCTGACATACAGAATAAGGATAGAAAAGAACCCTAATAGAAGGTGACTCCTGCAGAATTGGAACTCACTACCTTTCCTTTGTAGACATAACAAAATATTTGGTTACAGTTTATATGTGTTTCATATTAAATTACCATGGAAATGCTTCCATTTTTCCAATTGAATGTAATGTAAATGTATTTAACCATATGAACATAAAAAATGGCCAAATAATTACTTTTTCTGTATCTATTCTGATATGTAAGCTTTTGAATACAAGGTCTGCTTACTACTTTGATCCTGTGCCTGCTATGCCTGCTATGTCTTCCATACCGTAACTATTGTATTTGCCTATCATACTATAGTACTTAGCAAAACAGTGATGATAGTCTTATAACTATCAGCAAAGTTGGCAGGATTTGTCAATTTGCAGCTCAGAGCAGGTTTTAGGAGTTAAAGCAAATGACTGCCCATCAGTTCAAATATGAGCACATGTATACATTTTCATACAAGTGAAGAACTACTTGATCTCTGTAGCGTATTTTTAATAAAACGAGATTATTTGTACATTAAATCTTTCACAAAAACAAAGAAAGAAACAAACAAATTATGATTCACACTTTTCCAGAATTATCAGAACTATGCAAATCAAAACACTCACTATAACGAAGTTGAGTCTAGATCTTCTGCTAACTTTGCTCATATCACCACAATAACTCTCAGTATTTTATTGTTCACTTTGAAAATAATACTTTGATTGTCAAGGCAGCAGCAGAGGAATGCAGACATTTTATGCTTTAAAACATGACTGAGATAAACTAAGAGATTGGCTTTAACAGTGGTGGGCTCAACCAAAAAATGAACATAGGCTACAAAGCACAGAAAACACAGAAATTCATGAATTGGTACATGAAGATGCAACACCACATTTCAGAACTGTATCATATAGACAGTGAGGGGAACAGTCTAACATTCTCTGCTCAGATCTGTGGGTCCCCTGTTGGGTACAAAAAGACAAACAAGACTTGGCAGCCTTTTTCCACAGTGTCACAGAATGGCCAGGGTTGGAAGGGACCTCAAGGATCATGAAGCTCCAACCTCTCCACCACAGGAAAGGCCACCAACCTCCACATTTAATACTAGACCAGGCTGCCTAAGGCCCCATCCAGTCTTGACTTGAACACCTCCAGGGATGGGGCATCCACAGCCTCTCTGGGCCTACAGCTGTGTCTGTGGAAGATTTTAGGATGTGTCCATCTACCTACCGCGGAGAACTCCAACACTCATCACCTTTACTGCAGGCAAGATCTACTTTTAGACCTTCCTAACATTTGGAGTACAAATGAATATTTACAGTGCCTATATCTTTTCTCAGCTCTTCTTTAGAGCTAGAATTACTTGCAGTTCTTTCAAACATTGGAAAGTAAAAAAAAAATAAAATACTTTCTGATTGTTCAAAATACCTTTTTTTTCTTCCAGAAAGATCTCACCTAACAAATCTACTTCTTGTTCCAGTGCAAATCCTTTCCAGTATTTATACTCAATGTTGTTTTCAACTATAACATTGTTTACAGTGTCATTAATAAAGGATGAAACAGTACAATTATTTTATTTTATTACGTTGTTCTCTGTTATCATCATCAGGAAATTCAAAATTTATATTCATTTTGGTAGGGATTACATATTACCACTGTTTGTAACAGTACTCAAACTGAAGCACTTGTACTAATGACAGTTGCTACATAATACTTAGTTCAACTGGCAGTCCAACAGATTGAAAGATCGCTAGTGTATAAATTACTTTCCCAGAAAATGGGGGGAAAAAATATCTGAAGCAGGTCTCAGACTGCTGCTTTAAAGGATAAAAAGCTATAGTTTAAATAAGCAACTGTTATAAAAGTCAAGTTAAAAAAAAAATAAATGAAATAATAAAGCATACAGAAGTTGAAAGAGGATAGATTTTTATCCCACAGGATACCTACATGCAAAAAGAAGCATCGTTGCTGTCTAAGAGGATGAGTGCTATCATTTTATTGCAGAAAGTAAGTCATGTAACAACAAGCTATAAACCTGTTGGTGTTTAGTTACTTATTTCTTTTCTTGACTATAGTTATTCTAAAAACAACATTCCCTAAAATCCAATAAAATGAATGGAAACCTCTTAAAATAGATTTTTTTGAAAATTAGACTTCAGTGCCCAGAGAAAGGATTTTTTAAGACTCGCATATAACAGTTCAGCACAGTCCACAGAGGGCCTCCCAGCTTGCAGCACGTGAACATCAGTCCCTTGGTACCCACTCCTTTTAGAGAAACTAAGCACACAAAAAATAGTTATATCTTTTGTTAACAGCTGAAGAACAAACATCTGTGCCAATATCACCAGGGATTCCACTATGCAAGCACAAGCAGATAACAGCAGGAAAAGCACTGAAATTATGTCAGTAATTTTTTTCATCAGCAAAAAGAGTTGCCATTTACAAGGTGGTTCTTTTTGTGTTGTCTTCTCCAGCATCACTGGAACTGTTCCTTTGGATAAAAAATCTAGCAGAGAATTGAACGTTTTCATTCACTGAGCAGGCTGGCATGGACATTCCAGGTGTTAGCTTAACATCGTGGTGACCATCATGCTCTTGTTCGGTTGTCTGGCAATCAAGTGAAATCTTCTGCCCTATGTCTCACTATTTGAGAAGTAATCAAACGTTGAAGCAGAGCTAGCACCATGTAAACTGCTGTTGAGTTTTGTTTTTCCCTGCAGTAATACACTAACAGTTTTCCCCCTCAAGACCCAAATTTGTTAACTTCTCAGGGCATTTTATGAACACATCTTTTTATTTCTATAACCTTTCAGTACTGAGACTGTAAACACCAACTGAAATGAGAGGGTTTGGAGTACTAACAAATTCCTTTTAGAGAGTGGTCAAAAATTATCTTACTGACTAGCAATATTTAGTGACTTTTTTTAGCACAATGACATGCTCACAAATGATGGATACTTGCAGTTTAGTACAGGAATCCAAGTGTACAAATGAGAAACTGTTTATACAGATACTTGAACAGTCTGTAGCAGTCTCATATATTGCAATGTCTACCACTTTCTCAAACTTCTGTGCTAGCTCATAGTTCTAACAGGAACTGATGGGATATTTCACGGTTATGAAAAATCAAGGTCTGCAGACTAAAAAAATATAAAATCTAATACACTGAATACAATATAACAATGGTCCATGACAAAGAACTTTATACTTAAAGTGAGAAATCTGCAAATCCCCTAACACTAGTTAAAGGACAGGGTCAGATGTTTGACAACCTAATCCTGCGTGCCTCTCGCAAAAACACAAACAGGCATCCCAGTTCCACCTATTTGCCTTTCATGCTGTGTAAGATCACCTGGAAATAATTTCTCAAGTAGAATATAATTTGTCAGGCGATTCATAAATTGCACCATGTTTTCATGCTCCCTTCTATCCAGACATCATCCATTATCAAATGAAATTTTTGACTTTTTGTACATCTGGTCAAGTATATTTTTCAACATAGTGATGACATGGAGTTCAGGATTCCTGTAAGCTCAGTCAGTGACTGAGGCTTCTGATACTTAAATGACTCCTTTGGAGAGGTTTCATCTCTTCCTTGACTTTTGGATCGCACAGTCAAATGATTACAGCCAGGTAGGATAAAATGTGATCCAATAAGTACACAGTATTCAGTGAGGCCATCATAGCGTCACTTCAGTAGAGATCTCTCTACTGCTTTGGGGGTCACTGTGTATATATTTTCCACACAACAGAATAAACAAGAAAAATCACATATATATATATATATTAATGGGCAATACAGTGATAAAGATCAGAAAAAAGAAAAAAACCCACAAAACTGGCAAATTGTCCTGTAAGATGGGTGCACAACCTAAAGTTATAGTTCATATCTTCAAAATGAATGAGAGACTAGTTGGGAGTGTCCTTTTATCATCTCATGAGCATGATTTAGTGCTTAGTCAGTTCATCAAAATAAATAAATAAAATATGATTGTTACTATGCTTGTTTGCAAATCCAAACCAATAAGAGCTTTTGCTGAGGTGAAATAAGACTGCATTACTGAGGTACTGTAAAGCACAACATATGATAGATCCAATCAATCCACCCCTCAGTGCATGCAGTCTTTAGCAGTACTTCAAGTGACTTTGATGAGAGCTGTATTAGTCTCTAAGAAACCTTAATGCATGTTCTCTGCTAACCCTCCTCCCAGCCTAAATGAAAAACACTGAAGTCTGCTCTTGTCTTCTGGTTCAACATCATGTCTTTCCCCTCCCTCCTTCTGCTGTAATAAATATTCTCTCTCTATCCCTGTTACTGACAATAATGTAGGTGAACTCTGCACCACATAGATCTGTCATTATTAATGACCATGGTGTAGAGAGGCGATAACTCACTCTTAGGAACTAAAAGGGCAAAATGCTTCAGAATTTTCCATTCACATTTTCTTTTTTAAGCATACTTGCTTGGTGACTTTCCAAAGTCATGAGCATGACTCAAGGAAGAAGAAAAATCTCTTAGTGTTTAACCTTTGCATAGAAAATCATTTATTTAAACAGAGGGCACTTGTTACTTGGAAAGTCTCATTTGCTTATAATAAAGCTATCCTCAGTATTTTGCAGAATACAATAAACACAACAAGATGTCTTCGTCCCCGTGGAAAATAATTTTGTTGCTAGCAACATTACATTTCTTTCAAACAAAAGGCTTAAATAGGGATTGTTTTCTTTGCCATTCATGTCCCTGCCAACATTGTTAACCTAGAAAGTACAAGACTGGATCTGAACAAATTGTGAAAAATGCTGCCAAAATGATGGAGAGCATGTGACTTGTACAGGATCCCAAACTCTTTCAAAAAGGCTGTCCTGAAAAAGCACGTTATTGGGGCAGGATTTGAGGCTGATTGTTTATAGACAGCTGATGAAATCTTAATTTTTTTTTTCTCTTGAGGCAGTGTGGACAGCAAAGAAAATTTGAGAAGCTACAGCAGTTTGCATTGCTTCATAAGCCTTTGTTCCTAATATAAAGACTTGCTCAGTGCATCAGGTGTTTTCCATGTACAAGGCTGAATTGCATAAACAGGAGGGATAGAACATATGTTTCCAGTAAACGTGGTGTTAGGAAACACTACTCCTAACACAGTGCAGAAGCAGTATATAATACAAACTATCTATGCCACCAAGGTTTTTACTTAACATGCACAGGTTCAGAAGTCTCAGATTTTCTTTTTCCTCTATTCTTTGCACTGCAAATAGTTCTCGATTTTTTCACACCCACTCTTCTGACCTCAGGTAAGACTGCATAATGATCATTTGTTTGTTATGCTAGATGTTCCTGAATGCACAAAGATATTTAAGAGCAAATGCCTACTGTAGTAACATCAAACACACACCAAAAAAAAAGTACATATTAGTCATTACAAGGTAAAAAAGATGTTACCCTCTGCTTTCCCAAATCTACATTATTTCATGGACACACTTTCATTTGTAAACTAGGTAATGGGTAAAAAAATTATGCTAACATTCCACATGAGCTATGCACTATACATATCTGTCACTTTTCTTTATCATTTATGTTGATAAAACTCATTGTGAAGGTTATTTTGACTTACTGGGAATGGGTTTTTCCAGAACATAAATTTTAAGGCTAAGTAGACTGGGAGACCCGCGTTAAAACCACTAATATGTTCTGCTAAGTCTCCCTTGTCTTCACCCAGCCTCCTTACAATGTTTTAAGCAGTTTTATTGACATTTGAAATTTTGAAAATGTCAGCTCTTGGCAAGTGTTGTAGTCTAAAAGTGTTATTAGTAGTTCTCTTAGGAAGTGTAAAAGAAAATTTTGTAGAAGCAATTTTGTCTTTCAACAAACCTTTTGAAAATGATGTGATAACTAGAAGTTCTGTGCAGGAAAGAAAATAACCCGCAGATTCTTCAAATTATATTCAAGTAACAAATGCGTAGTAAAGTTACATTATTTGGTGACTCACTGGTCTGCCTTCAAGTCATGATACGTTTCAACAACCAGCACTTCCTAAAGTACTGGGTTCTGAAAAGAAGGAAAAGCACAGTGTGTAGAAAACTACTCTCGCTGTACACTGCCTCCTTGCCTCCACCATCTCTTTATTAGTTTGTAATTGATGGAGCTGACCCCAGACTCTCACTGATCAACTGGCCTTCCATTTACTTAATGTTAGCTTGCAACCAAACATGTCTCCTGAGTGTTTCACTTCTATAATTCTCCTCATCTTCTTCTAGTACGGATGTGCACAGGTATGTTCTAGTCAGCACCTGCAAACATCGTCACTGCTACTGAAAGCTGAACATTGGCAGGGATCAATCTACAGCCCACATGGCTTATTTTCTTACCCTATGTATTAAAGTTATCACAGGACAGAGGGTGACATGGTAGCTACCACACACCTCAAATGACTAAGCCCACATGTGGCTTCCCAGTTAAGACAGTGCGTTACAGTTCCAGCACTCCACTAAGTTTGACCCACTAAGGGCAAGGATGATGAGCTCGGTCTTCAAATGACAAACTGGCAACGGCCTCAAAGACTGTCCAAGACTCTTTCTCACAGGGTCAGAAGTGTCCCCAGGATTCATGTTGGTGACCACATCCTACTTCATGTTAAGTTGTTTATAACTCAGGATGCCACAGGATATGCTGAGGTTCGAGGAGAATGTCTCCTGCACTTAGTGTCACAGTACATTTAAATTCTAATGTGTTCAGAGGCTGAAAGAGTCTTATTTAATGATCAGGCCACAAAAAAAAAAAAAAAAAAAAAAAAAAAGCAAACTATTAATAAATATCTCAGGAGCATAAAAATCATTCATTCCACAAAACTGTTCTGTAACAAATTAGTGTGAATCACTTTATCCTTAAAACTGAGAAAACATTGTGGTATTAAATACTCAATGTTATCAGCCAAGTAAATTGGCCCAGGTCAAATGAGCAAATCTAAAAAATGAGATCACTAAATTTTCTCAGCTTGATAGCTTAGTAATAAATAATGTGCTTCTATTCAATCTGTACATTAAGTCTTTTATGTGGCCTTAAGGCACTGTCTTATGGCTGTGCCCACTACGGTGTAGCCATAGAAACTGACACATTTATTTCTTGGATTAGTGTGCCATTGAAAATATTAATATAATGCAGTAAATGGGGATTTAATCTAATCTACTGATGGTAGGATGAAGTTACTAAAAGGTTCTATGCTCTTCCAGTGGAAGAAAGATAATATCTGTGTGGATGTTTTGGTTACAGACATCATCTAAACAATCCACAACGTTAAATGTACTACATAGACTTGCTTCTATGAAACTTACAGGTATATCCAACAGGAGAGTAACTGTTTCATATCCTATGACTTCTTCCCAGAGCTTCCCAAAGGTGTCAAAACCGAAAGCCACGAAGGAAGCAAAAATGGATATGCTCTCTTAAATGTGTAAGCAGTACAAGTGAAAGAGCATCTCATCCCACAAATATGCAAAGCTGTATTTCACAGACCTGCCATTAACAGCAAAGCCTATACCCATACATTTTAATGGCATTCAGTTAGTTAATACTTTCATGTCTAAAAAGTGCAAAAAGAAAACACCTAACAATAAAAGAAGATAAAGAAATCTTAACTCTTAAACAGCAAGATCTCTGGATTTCTTAATTTGTAGGTTCCTGCCAGGTGGCCATAAATATTAGGGCACCCATTTCAGTAGATCATATTTGACTCGGGTTCCTTGTAATAATTCATAGTACTCAAGTTCTGACTACCCTTTACACTGCAGTATACTACATAAATTCAGAAGATATATTCTGACAGATGAAGCATTGTTGAAAAGCTAAGTACAGCACTTTGTCCTTGAAATGTTAACATGTAATGCCATAAAGTATTCAAATAATAATTTACTCAATCTTTCAGGGTAATTAATTAAAACGGTCTAGGTGTTAGAGAAAATCACCTTGAGCTTATAAAATTGGAATGCCTCCCCTTCTCTTCTCTGCATGCAAGCTGCTCCAATGGACTTACCACATGCTTTCCCAGTTATGGTTTTTGATTTCAGCAGATAATAAATAGCCAGGATCTAATTTTGCCATGTCAAAACCGATTATGTTTCACAAGAAAAGGTGGAGTGCTCACCTACCAGATGAAGGTGAAACATAAAACCACTTTTATTTATGCGATGTGTCCAAATTCAACTCAATCCAGCACTAGGTACTGGGAACACGTAGACTTTAACTGTCACACAAATTTATGCATCCCTGGAAAATGTCAAATATAAGCGTAAATTTAATCAAGGAATGGAAACCTTTATTATCAAAGAAATAAACACAGTTTTTGACAACTAATATAAATTACCTTAATGTATTTCTCACTATTTTTTCAGAAGGTCAGGAAAAAGAAGAAACATTGAACAGAGACATTTCTGATGAAAATATTTCAAGCAAGTCCTGCTCCGATTATTAACGCTGACGTTCTAAAAGGAATTTCTGCTCTTTAGCAACAGCACTGCATTCAGACATGAGAGTTCCTTTTCCCATTCATTACAATGGAATAAAACAGAAGGCTTATAACAACAGATAAACAAGCGCTCTGTATTATTCTGTAGTTTTCCTCAGTTGAGTAGTCTTTGGACAGCATTTTAATGGCTGAAAAAAACCCTGCACATGATGAATAAGGATGCCATTCTCAATTAACGTGGACAAAGGATCATAGCCATATTTGGCAAATGAGGTAGTTGTGGTGTAGGAAAAGCAGGAGTATTCACAGACATTGCCACATACATCACTGTCCGCAAATCAAAACAAGTTAATGACATTTTTGTACATCTGCCCAACTACATGACTACACATTAGTCTGGCAAGTACTTATTAGACCCAAATTAAATAGCACAATGATTATAATTCATATTTACTAAATATAGAGTTATTAATTTACACTGAACTAAATATGGATGCTAGCAGCATATAAATAAATTATGAGCGCTGAACCAAAACAGCCCAAGTTATGAAATATATTATCTTCATTAAATATATCTCTGTTTTACAGATGCTGCTATCCATAGAGCTTCCATTAAGATATACATATACTGTATGTGTGGGGGAAGGGGATCATCCAAACTGCCATCCATCCTCCATAACAAGTGCAGTGACGACGCACACTAGCCTCTCAATCCCAACAGCTCTCACATAGACATTACAGCTCTGCTTTTGGTTAGCCTTCCACACTGCAGACTGGCATGTATAATGCCACCATCAGAGAAATATCAGCACCTATTGCACAGGTAGATCTTAGATGAATACATTCCAGTTCCACAGACATCTCAGATGAGGCCAGCAACCACAAGATTTATCAAGTAAACACTGAATCTAAAATATGTTGAGTATCTTATACAAAAATTCTGTACATCAGAAATATACTTCTGCCATGCAAATTGGACAAGATTTCCTACTCCACAGAAGTCCACCAAGAAGTGTGAGACTGATTAGTGGGCAGTGGTGTAAAAACACTACAGTTTGACCCACACCCAGGTACGAATGAATAGCTAAGGTTTAGAGGAGGAACCAGTCAATAAACAACTGCAGCACACAGCAACACTTTCTGCTGTTCAAAATTAGTTTCCTTCATCACAAACTCTGTTATGAGTTGTTGTACACAAACTTAGCATACAATGCATAAGCCATATCATCTTTTAAATAAGATGCTATTTTATTTTCAGAAATTTATGGATCACAAACTAAGACATACTGGAAAGCTAGATGAACAACAAAAAGACTACTCAGAGGCTGTATCTCTCCACTACCTGTACTTCAGCTTTAGAAACCAGACAGTGTAGCTCTGTTTCACAATCATAAGTTTCTAAGTTAAATGCTGATACCAAGGTAGTTTTCTGAGGATGTTCTGAAGGTTGAGAAAACCGATATTCTGTGTCTTCAACACTGCTTTATTCATAGCTAAAAATACGAAGACATCTGAAGACATCATTACCAAACTCGTGTATTTATTTTTATCATATCATTAATTATATGTTCAAATTTATGCAAAGTAAAAATTGGACACACTTTATTTCTGTATTATAATTTATTTTTTTTTTTTTAAGATCTCACTTTTCACTTTTATGGGATCAACTTTCCAACAATTGAGCTTATCAGCCACATCTACACTGCTAGTAATTCAAAACCATGGCATATTTATTGATTCCAAAAAGCTATTACACAATATCACTTACATCCCTGTACTTGATTAGACTGAATTATTGTGGAAACTAACAAAGCATCACTCAGAACTCAGCAGAGAGCTTATATAGATGTCTTATATAGATGTCCTATTCAACACTTAGCTATTTGCTCTTGCACCTTTATATATGTATTACACACAAGGCAAGATTTTTGTAAAACTTGAATTTAAGATAGTTTTCTCTTCATATTATTATTCCACAATTAAAAACAAATAAACAAACAAACTTCAAGAAAGGTTCTTGGTACTAAATGTATCTATTCAACCCTTTCAGAGAATATCAATGAACAGCAATGTAAAACTGTTGACTGAACATCCAAATTCAACTTACACCTGAGATATACAGATTCTGAATATGATATATATATATTTAAATATGAACATAAATTATTCACTTTAGATAAGTCCATAAATTTAAAAAATGAATATGTTAATTAGATTTAAATTCATCCATTATAGAAAATATTTTGACAACCATCGTAAGAACTGTGTTTTTAAAACAGATCAATGCACTAAATATATGCAAATTTTGACAGTCAAAAATGCATACAGCACAGCTGAGATGCTATCATTCTTCTTCACAATCACTGCAGCCTCTAGCTAGATGCAGATTTTTCATGATAGACAGAAACATTTCCTACTGTATATCTCATATTCACAGACTTCTACTTCAAACTGATTCCTCAAACACTTTTAAAGTCACATTTAAACTACTGCAAGCTAGTATAGTTGTTATATTCTTCAGTTAGCTGGGCCTGTCAACGTCAGATTATATTCAGTATCTTTTTAAGTACAAAAAGCTCTGTTTGCCTCTGGAATTGCATCCACTGATGAGTTCTGGGATGCATTTCATTCTTGAATTGCACGCAGTAACAGGGCACCTAGAGGCTGTTTCAAAAATATGACCAGGGCAGATGTATGCATGGGGCTGTACACAAAAGCAGATTAGTGTGCCTACACCAACTGGAAGTATATTCACAGTTTTGCAAAATCCCCATGTAATTTTACAGCAGAGTTGCAGAAGTGTATTAAAGCCCATTTTAAATTTCTAACCAGAAAGTGATGTTTTCCCTCTCTTTGCATCATCACCTGTATATAGACACATGGTAAACCAGATCTGCTCACTGATATGGAGGAAAACTTACCCTGAAGCACTCTGAAACAGTGCTGTATATCCACTTTCAAAGACCAGTTCTTTACATAAATGCATCCTGAAAGGGCAAGGAAGCCCAGTGTTTCTGAAAATCTGGAATGTGAACATGTGGATGGAAAGCTATGTGACTGTCCTACAACAAAAACAAATTTCCTGTGGTTTCCCTCAGCTACTGAAGTTTTCTTCTAGCTGTACAGTTCATCCTGCTTACCGAGTAGAAGACCTGCAGGGAATCTTGTAGGGAGCACTATAGTGAGGCAGTGTCAGTGGGTTTGTGCATTTGTCTCTTACCCTAGTTTCACAGCCTGCCTGCACCTCTGTCTTTCTCATGAAATACCTTTTGGATTGATCTACTACACAGAGGAAAATAAAACAAATGAATTACTTCTTGAGGAAAGTGGAACTCAAATGAACCTCAGCTACAATTCTGCAACTGCGAAAAATGTGAAGTTCTTACAGTAATGGTTGATGTGGGTTTAATAATTTAAAATCTTTGCATTTGATGGCCTTTGAAATGTACATGTGCTTATAGAAAAAATAACACTCAATAGAAAATAAATTTAACGTTCTTGGTTAGGCTTTTTAGGGCCACTATGCATAAAACACAACAGCCCTGAAAATTAACCCCAGTTGTATCATTTCATTAATGCAATAAATGTGCAGCATATTTAAAACAATAACACCTATGAAAATCCTCATGTAATAAAAGGGGTTATCTAAGATGAGATTATATCGCTCATTATATAACATGAGGCAAAACCACATTCCTTGAAGAAAGGAAAGCTCCCCTGGACATCAATGGCATATTTTCTATGGAGCGGACTACAAGGTGCAGCCCGCTATTGAAATACTCTGATACCACAAGGCTCTAAAAGCCAAAGCAGTGATAAGGGCAGGAGAGCTGTTATTTCCGTACCACAAAAAAGATTCTAGAGATGTTATTACATTTAAATGTATTCTGATATTGCATTCTGCTTTTCCATCTCAGCAGACACTGTTCCATCTGAACAAGATGGACATAACATACAGCACACTATTTTATATTAAATGTAGTTGTAAGGGAAGAACAACAACCTTGGAATGACTCACTCACAGGACCAATTCATAGGTTACACTGAGTATGAAAGGCAATTTCAGAGGAGTGGTAGAAGAAAAGGAATTTTATAACAGAGGTGATACAAACTAATTTAGAGACACAGATACATACAGAACAGAGTACACAATGTTCTCTGCACACTTTTTCAAGGAAGGAAAGAACAGCTCCTTTTTCATATTCAGTGGTATCTGCAAAAAAAAAATGAAATCTAATTCTGTTCAGTACTGTAATAAAATCATTATAAATGCTGAAACATATTAAAAATTCAACGCTAAAAAGACAGCAGCTTTCTACTTTTTCTACTTTCTATTCAGCTGCACTGAATCTAAACACAAGATACTAAGAACAGGAGACTGCACTAAGGAGGGCTGGTGACAGACACTGGCAGTCCTATGTAAGTGGTGCATGCAGAACATAACAAGATATTCAGAACTACGTTTCAGCACATACAACAAAGCACTCAGAAGGTGAAGTTTTACTCGTGGCTGCCTTCCTTTTTAGGGTAAGGCGACAAAAAGAAAATATATGATTTGTTGAACTATTTCACAAACAGCTTGTCACATTTCTATATCCTGAATCATACATTTTTTTATGAGGAAAAAAAAAAAAGTATAATGAACTTCACCTTTTAAAATCTAATGCAGCAAACTTCTTTTAGCACTAGGATTGTGTAAAAATAACATTTTCTACAAATAACTGTACCGTAAAAATTGATGCTTGTGAAATGTTATTACAATCTGAAATTTAAAACCACAAAAGCAAGAAAATTCTGAGTTAAACTGAAACTTCATCCTTAGCCCACCCAAAAGTGTTTAGACGCAGAAGGGCTTGCCAAAGAGTAATAATCCTATATACAAAAATATGCTGCCATAACTAGAAATTTCAAACTAAGTATGGAATTCAAGCTACAATTCTGATTCTTTTCTTCCTTGCTTTCATGGGTATAAGCAGGTCCTCTCATTAGTCCTACACTGGTACAGTCAATAATCTTAAGGTGTTTAACTATTTCTGTGCAGCAGGATTCATTTGCCAACTTCTCTGTGCAGTCAACTGCAAGATTTGTAAAGGCAGTGAAAAAACAACACACTTAATAGAAAAATTCTCTGTGCAGTGGCCCTAAAGGGAAGAGAGCTCACATAAATGAGCAGCCTACTGCTTATACTCAAATCCAAACTTTTTTTTTTTATTTGTTTGGTTTTTTAAGAGCTACAAGCATAAAGCATTGAACCACCAGACAAGGGATGAAGTAAGACGCTGTTGAGGAAGAACAAGGCAATCATCCAAATTAAGAGAAAAAAAACTGGAACATGGAAAAGAGTGGTCTTATCAGAAGTAGGGTCAATGGCACATGAAACGGTACAGCATCCCCTAGAGTTTCTCTACACCTCCTTCACAATTAAACTTCTGTTGAATGATTCCTCTCTGTTGCCTGAGAACTTTCACAGAAGAATTTCCTGATATTTTTGGAATCTACCTTCTTAAAAGACACACCTTGGCAGGACATGGCAAATCAGCTGATGAAGAGGCAGTCTCTGCTGTTGGCTGTCACGACTTCTAATGGATACAAGAGGAAAGCAGCAGGTAAAGGCACTGATGGAATAACTAGAACAAAATTCCATGGACTGAAGAAAAAAGATTCTTCTTTCAAACTTCAGAGAAACCTCTGCAGCTCTGAGATGGTTCTTTGAGGCAGCAAACATTGCCTGGAGTCATGCAAGTCTGCCAAAAGAACAACATAATTCTCCATAGACTTCTGTAAATGGTTCCTTTCTTGGAACTTCTAAAAACATCCAGTACTACTTCTGTTGATCAGTCCTAATCCCAACAGGTGTATTGCCATGAAAATCTGAAATTGGCTGTTTTGTTTAAACAGGTATATTGTCAGTGTAGGCCTTTGAACCACAGGCTTCTCAATTACTCCAAAGAACTCAGATCAAAAGTTTATTTTCTCCACTGACAGGAAAGCAAACCTGGGACCCTCCAGTTGTGTCCCTTCTCACCTAGCCAGCTGGTCAGCTTTCCCTTGAAGACAGCTTACATGTCCAAGGAGGTGAAAATGATGTCCAGCTTTGGCCAAGACTGGTCGGAAAATCTGCCTTCTATGGGATATCAGAGCTCTGAGTTTCTAGCTCCCTCTGCCTGAGAACATACTCCAGGCTTTCTACTGCTGTAGCACAAATCCCTAATAACCAGACAACAGGTAAGAGCACTAGAGATCTGTCTTCCCAAATCTCAGCAGCTGTTCACCAGAGAGGGAGAAAGAAGTCTGCTGGCGAAAAGGAGACTAACATTCAGTGATGGTAAAATGCAAACACGTGGTCAAACCCGTGCTAAGAGCCCACTATCCCAGCTCTTTTCTTAGACAGTTCCCTAAATGCTCTATGTTCCATTCTCTCCTCTCCCACTCTCAACTGAACAATAGCCCAGCTATGAACTGGGATGGAAAGTCATGCTCTCTCACCCCAAGTTACTTCCTTTAAACGACGAAACGTGCATTATACTTCTGTGATTTTTAACTTCGTATCATGCTATTACAAACTCAGAAATAAGAAAACAGAGAGGCTCTGAAAAGTGAATGGCAGAAAATTAACATTCAGGCCTGGTACATCAATGTGCCCACTGCTTTGGAATATGCTTACTGCTCTAAGAAAAGCAATGAGTTTCCAACATCTCTAGAAACCCAAACAACCAAGTAGGAAGCAGCAAGTGAAAGGCTGTCTATTTTGTAATTAACTTGTTTTTTAAAAGTCTGCAATCTTCTCCTCCAATGAAAAAATTCTAAACTAAGCTTTATCTATTTTATTCTGCATTGAATGCTAACATTCATATTTTGAGTTTCTGAAGAGAGTGAATAAAACCAAAGCCAAGCTAGAGCACGCTTCTTTAGCATTTCCACCATAATATTCTCTTTGAGTGAGTCCTTTGGACTCAAAGCATTCTTAAAAGGGCAAAGGATTCAGCTGTATAATAATTTTTTCCATTTCAAAAGTATATTTTTCTCTGAGCTTTCATTATTATATACACAGAAAACTCCCTCATAGCTCCAAAGACAAATATTAGAGGACACAGTTGCCAGCTTTTGTATACTAAATCCTCTGGTTTTACTAGAACTAAATTAATTTATACAAACTAGAGAGTTTAATATGAGCATACATTTAACAGATGCTACTTTACACATTTTTATGTGCATAGTATCTACATAAGATACAGAAGGTACATATGACAGAGTTTCCCTTATTTCACAGTTATTGGTTCAATGGTGGTACATATTAATTCTGGTCACAATACTTGTATTTGGAGTTTAAGTGATATTTTTGTCCATAAGGAAAACTCAGCCAGATCTAATATCTGTTGCACATCTTTGAAATTCAGTAGAAGAGACACTGAGATAGGAAAATGTCTTTTATTTTAGCTTTTGTTCAAAGGCAGATTGTAGAAGTTACTGAATCTTTAACATACATATGGGTTCCTCAGCAAAACGTAGGTACCATGACAAAATACATGACAAAACATTCTTTTGCTGGACCCCAACTCTTGAAACATTCCTCATGGCAGCCTGTATCAAGGTATCCGTAACAGAAAGTTGCTGTTAAAAGAGAGCTCAGAATTCTCCTAGCCACAGCAAGACTTGACTCTCCCCTATCTCACTGTGGAAAAATTCTCCCTTCTGCTAATAGTTTTAACTCTGCAGCAGGGAAATCTGTGCAGCAATGCTGAAGAGACTCAAGCACTAGAGACACAATAGCAATGTCATGGATATGATCCAGTGAATTAGTAACATACAAAAAAGTTATGTTTGAAAGAATGTTATTTGAGTTACAGAGTCAAGAGGCCAAAATCTGGAAAATGCCAGATTTAAGGCTCACTTACCTGCCATTTGTAACTGCGTGTATAATAAAGTTGCAATGGCATGATCACGTATTCTACATCCACTGCTATATTCCATCAGTTCCTGCCTATGATGATGTCCAAAAAATGCAAAATCAAGGCATCTTTAATCTGGCATTTTCAGCACTAGAGTATTTGACTTCATAACCTAACAAAGTCCTGAATAAGTCAAGTTCTTATGACAGCAATGTTGTAATCTTAACATTGCAGAGATACTATACTGATTTACAAAAATGGCCCTAGTGTTAATCCAAAATTACAGTTTCCAGGTCCACTCTCATTTTTATTAAAACCTTAGTCACAAGCTGAACCTAACTTTACCATGCTGCACAAACTGAGTACTGTCTTTCCTCGGCAATGAAAGAAAAATATTTAAACATTCTTCATTTCTTCTAGATTTTCATTTCCAATGTCTACAATTATTCCTAGGTTTGGGAGCTTTGCGGATCTGGTGGCTGTGACAGAAGTATCCCAAAACCAGGAAGAATTTTTGAAATTCTCTCAGAACTGAAAATTCCAGGGTCTGAAACTCGCACAGGTGTAAACCATCTAAACACACTTGGGTGTCCAAAAGCCATGACTCTCACTGATGGATGCGTTTGCTCACAGGACTGGAATTTGAATGTTATAATGTATGTATGTGCTTGTCTGGAGAAGAGGAGGCTTGGGGGAGACCTCACTGCACTCTACAACTTCCTGAAGGGAGGCTGTGATGAGGAGATGTTTGCTCTCTTCTCCCAGGCAACAAACAGGACCCAAGGAGATAGCCAGAAGTTGTACTAGAGGAGGTTTAGGTTAGACATAAGGAAGAACTTTTTCTCTCAGAGAGTGGTCAGGTGCTGGAATGGCTGCCAAGGGAGGTGGTGGAGTCGCCATCCCTGGCAGTGCTCAAGAGGCGCCTGGATGAGGAGCTGCGAGATGTGGTTTAGTGCTTGTGGTAGCAATGTGGTGGTAATGGGAAGACAGTTGGACTAAATGATCTTGCAGGTCGTTTCCAGCCTTACAATTCTATGATTCTATGAGGGAATCTTATTTTCAAGTTGCTATCGCTGCCATTTTCCATTTCCCTCCATTTTCTAAGTTTTAAGTGCTGAAAATTCCTGGAATTTTGAATCCTGGAACAAAGCCACACAGTCATTGATGTCACTAATCAAATCAGAAGGGGGTTGCTTCATTAGAAATAAAGTCTTGTTGCTTTTCTTCTGAAGATATTCATAGTTTTTAAACACTCCTAGGGGTTTACTGACATTCAAGACAGAAATGGACAAGATACATGTTAGTCAAATATAGAAGATAACAAGCTCCCTAAAAGTTAAACAGCAAGTTGTCAGACAAGGCTATGTGCCTTGGTGTTGTATCCTTAAGACTCAACAAGTGGTTGACATCCACCATTCCCACACTTTACACAAATATGCCCTGAAACAGCGATTTGACTCTACACAAAGGGTAAAAAGGCAGAAGGCAGTCAATTTTCTTTTCATCCAGGAACACTGACAAACTAGGAAAAAAATCCTTTTTGACTAAGTAACAATTCCTTCCCAGGGGTCCTCCTGGAAAAATGCATCATCCCCCTTTAGATTTCAATGTCTCTGTATAGGCACAAAACCCAAACTCAGCTAAAAGCTCCTCTCAGTTGCATTGTAGCTATGCTTTCAGTTGCTGATGCCTTATAATCTTTGAAAAAATACAGTCAGTGTTGTGGCTTCCAGTGTAAAATGAAACCTGGTATCTAATTTAAGACATCAAAATATAATACCTCTTTGTAATAATGAATCTTTAGTTTTGTCATTTTCACCTGTAATCTACTTTGCTATGGAAAATGTTGAAGTGTATTTATCAGTGCCATTTTGCAGTAATGTATCATTTACTGCTCTTAAGAAGAAAAAAATGAAAACTTGCATCGCAGATGGTATCAAAACTCTGTTTTATCATTAGACTCACAACTGAGGTCTCTGTCAGCCTAGGTAAATCTCCCACTAAAGTGACAGTTTTGCCCAAACAAAGAGTGTGGACTGAATCCAGCATGAATGAGAAAGCCTGCTATCTCCCACATAGGAAGAACAACCTCCCACCCCCTTGCATCTCCACAGTTTCCCCAAGTCTTTTATAACGGGAAGATTGTCTCGGTAAATTTTTCCACTTGCTTTACTTTGTTTGTGACTGAAGTTGTTCAAAGTACGCTTGGGAAAGAAATAAAAAAAATAAAAAATAAAAAAAAGTATTTTGGTATGACTGACCTGTAGAGATATGGAGCTAAGGAGAGTCAGTGCATCCACTCACTCTGATATGCACACATGATATGCAATTAAAATCTCCATTCACATTCCTACGGGGTTGTCAATCAAGAGAAAAGCCTTTTTGACAACATCCAGTGAAGCGTACCAACTAACTGCTGAACAGGAACTTAAACAGTAACAGCTTTTGTTACTTCCAAGAACGGATTTTACTAAGATTGGGTTCAGTTTCTAAAGAAATCATTATGTTAAAATTTGGGGGGCTTTTCATTAAAAATTAAAATGTATCACAAAGCTATTGTGTGTGAAGCTATCGCATTATGTAATACATGAGGGTTATCAGATATTTGTGAAAAAAAGAAGTCTAACCCTCCCTGGTTGTAGGAAAGAACTTAACCTTTCATATTTAGAACAACGAACAATGATTACAACCCAGTTTACAGGGAGAAGAGAACATTTTTCCAATTGCATTTTGTCTGCTTGGTAGTTGCCACAGATGTCTTTTACAACACCCTAAGCTGTCCAGCCACAGAACTGACACAGCACAATGCCTGCTACTACCAGAAATGATGCTGTGAACAATTTATTACTGACATACTGGAAAATTATGTGGATCAATCCTAAGGACTTGCAACTCTGAAAATATCGTAATTTATGACAATAGAGAAAAGTGTATATAAAAAAAATGCTTTGATAAACAGCAGAAAGGATAGTGGTTACTTTGTAATAACTAGCTTGATAATGAACAAGCCATAATAGCAGTACTGTACTTTAAAATCACATCCGTAAAGGTAAAACCTGCGAAAGTAAAGAGATCATTACCAATCTTCTGTTTGTGTTTTAAGCGCTGAACTCAAACTACAATTTCCAAATGTGTTAATATTATTAGAAACTGAAATATTTGCTCTTCCTCATCATGCTTTGTAACTGAAGAGAAAGCAGATGCATCCTGACTATTAACAGTCATGACAAATTGCCTTACTAATGAATGTTACACACTGAAAGTGCCATAACTGATTAAACTACAATTTCCCACTACCAGATAGAGAGAGACTTGGGAACTCCAGCAGTGGACAACTCTGATATTCTGCCAACGGGCCTTCAGGGCACAGCGCGGTATTTAGAAAAACACACTGTAAATTCCATATGAATATATTCTAAAGGACTATGTGTATACAACAGGTTTTAAAGAACATTAGATGAAACAGCTTAGGTTTGTAACTGATGAGCCATGCAAAATGGATGTGTTTTAACAATTCTAGTATCATTACAAGGCTGCGTGGAAGAATATTACTGTTGGGTTCCTCTAGCCCTCACCCCACCTCCCCAAACATTGCTTGTGCTTTGCTTTCACATAAAATCTTTCTTTTGTCAGTCTCTTTGTTGGTGCAAAATTGGCAGCAGTTCAAATTCAAAGTACTCCTATTCATTTACTGACCATTAAACCAATGTCATTCTAGTTCACATCAGCCAGAGAGCTAAGCTCTAAAAAACATAAAAGGCTTGCTTCACCACTGACGAATAATGTGTACATTTTTACAGAGCTTAAACCTTAATGCTTTGCCTGAAACTAACAATACAGTATATCTTATCATTCCTTTTTCACAAGCAGGCAGCTGCTGAAACGCTTGCCACTTCAAAATATCAATTGCTTGCCAGAGTTGTCCTCAACACACCCTGTCAAACTCATGTATATTGTGCAATGAAAATGGTGCAGGACTGAAAGCTAGAAATTGTGTCAAATTCTGCTGTAAGGGTATGATGTGCAAAGAACAACGTATGACAACCGCAGAGACTACAAACAATAGCAATGGAGCCAGTCACCACATATATCACAACTACGCCTGTACATATTTTATTACATGTATTATATATTTAAAGCATGACAAATGCGTCATCAAAGATATGTGTTGCACCACATAGAAACCCTTCAGCTAGTTAAGCTTTTTCATTTCTCTTGATGGAAGTGCAGTGTTATTTTTCTGCCCTCTGAACATTTGTTTGTAAATCACACAGCACACAAAAAAAAACACACGAGGTTTTCAGAATGAGTAACAGAAAACAGAAGACAATACTACCAGATGAGAAAATGAGATTTCGTACAATTAGCACTTTTGCTTTTCTCTAAGGACACATAGTCAGGCTACCTTAAAGAATATCTGTGGCTATGCAAGACAAATTCAATATCACTGTGCTCATAAATTACAGTATACCTAATTTTAATGCAGATAAGTGCTGGCCTATTGATTTGCATGTTTCCCTGGCAAAATGGAAATCCCATGTGAATATGTTCTTTGTCTGTAGAAAATGCATTTTAAAAAACCTTTATGAATACAGCAATCTATGCTAAAAAGGAAAACATAAGTCACTAATACAAAATTCTGCACGAAACCTAAAGGAAGTAGTGCATATAGAAGTACACATGTATGCATGCATCTCTCTGTGTGCATGCATATATGTGTGTTACAAAACTTCACAGAATTTTAGCATATAATTACAATTCCTATAATGTGTCTTCATTAACGAAAAGAAAATTCAGCCTCTATATTCTTAAATGAGCTGAGGAAAAAAAGTGCAAACTGCCAAACTAAGTAAAAAAGTAAGTTAATTACAAAGTGATCATGGAATATTATTTTTAAATTAAAAGAACAACAGATAGCTGCCAAAAAAAAAAAAGAGAGAGAGACGATTAAGAGGAAAGATTTGTACAATTGTACAGTTGTTTAAAGCAGAATGATGCAGGTTGCAAAACCTGAACACACAGGAATCCGTGAGAGTCATTAATTGATACAATTCTAACCAAAATGAATAGATACGCTATTAAAGTGTTAATAAATATTTTGGAAAGAGAATAGGTGTTTTAGGTGCTTGGGGTTACTGACCTTTGCTGTGTTTATTAGTGGGACAATGATGCATTATTAACACACAGCAGCTGTACCTGAACTGCTGCCATGAACATAATAGCCTTTTATAGCCATCAGGGGAGTGAGATAGGAGGCCTTTATTAACCACTAGACATGATTAGCACATTATGTGAACTTCAGTAGGCAAATTATCTCTTTTTGAAATATAAGGTTGGTTATCACCAATTGTAAACATGATTTGAAAAACTTCTTGATGCAAAACTAAGATTTTTATAATCTTTTGGAATATTACTAGTTAGGCCATTAAAAATCCAAAAGTTCTTTTCCTTTGTTCAATCTGAAAAAGCAAGTATGCCTCAAGAAAACTGATTGTATTGTGGTAAACCACAGAACTGAATGACTTCCACATCATCAATACTACTGCTCCGAACTATAACCAAACATAAGCAGACACTTCCAATATCATTAAGAAAGCATCTAGTGAAGAAATAGACTTGCCTTATACTTTTCAATAAAGATTACAATCAGTTCTTTAAAAAAAAAAACAACAACAACAAAGAAAACCCTAATACATTTTCAAGGGTTAACTTGAAAAAAATAACATGATGATTTACTTCAAAAAGCTTAATTTTGGGAAAGATTATCCCATTAGCCTTCACAACTGAATGCAGCACTGAGAGTCCATTATGAGCAGTCTTTTATGCCCTAGCAGAAAGTCATTAACATAAAATAAATCATCAGCTTTGATATTAAGCCTCTTCTATCTTCAGGTTTCTATGACTAATTTTCACAACTGTGTCTGCCAAAAGATAAATTATACTTTTTTAAAAAGGTTATCTTCTCTTTCTGCTATTGTATTTCCTCTTACTGTTTACTATAATTTCAAGTTGATGCAAACATGATGCGTGTATAAGAAACAAATGTTTTCTCTTATTCACAAACACAAACTTTTGCACTTTCAGCAACTGCAAATGAAGTATGACTTCAGAACCAGCCACTTGTAAAGCAGGGCAGAAATTACTGATTCCTTCTTCAGGGTGAGCAACAAAGCATAAATGCACAGGTCTACATACGTGTTGAGTTACACTGAGACAATAGGAATTTACGTGTATCTTTAATCTTTTTACTTTTCTAGATCAATCATTTGCCTCACACTGCACACATCATTCTTCCCTTACTGACACACTTCCTGTGGTACAGGCCATCCATTTCTGGTTTCAGAGTTCTGATTTCTTCTTGCATACAGAGTAAGGAACTGGAGTTCACTGTAGAGTTGCTTAATGTAACACAAATATACCAGCTACAGTAGCTTCTATTTAACCTTTTGGACCATATGGCTACAAACAATAGCAGGAGACAGAAGTACCACCACAGAATCTCACTTACCATGCCAGCAATAACTTTGAAAAAGCCACTCGTGTCACTTTTGACTGGTAGAGGGAGTTTAGCAATCAAGAATGCAAACGTTAAAAGATTCAGACATTTCCTCTAACCTGGATTTGTTAGATGCTCATGTAATTCAAGTATGTTTTGTAACTTAGAAAGCAATGTGTTTCTTGGGAGGAAACCATACTAAAAGGGTATGAGGCAAATCTGATAGAAGCACAGCAATAAATACTAAATGAACAGTTCAGAAACAGTGTCAGCATATGTGCAACTGAAAGATAAGATATAAATATTAGTAGAGCCGTATGAAATTCAAATGCTAAAAATACTACTTATTGCAAACAGAAGAAGCAGAAGAAAACCACAGACATTATAAATGTCAGTTACATCAAGATCTCTGCCGAAAAACACTTTTAACTTTGAAGATCCAAGTCAAGAGCTAAACGTTTTATTCAGTGCCCTAACTCATTAACCCACAACTGATCACAACTGATGAACATGAAATGTGGATAGGATATTCCAGTGGAAGGGGAGGTGGAATTTCCTTCTGTGCACTTGCTGCTGTGGCAGTGCAATGTCTGATGCTGATTCTAACGGTACGCAATCCGTGCCTAACCACAGAATAATGAACTGTTCCTATTTTCCAACTGAACGCTGTAGGGAGAAATGTTATGACCAAGAAAATCTCACTTGGATTAATGTGAATTCCATGTCTTAAAGCATTTTGGAAGCGCTGCTATAATAAATGGTTGTTTGGCACTCCCATTAAAAGCCATGTTTTCGAGCAGTTTATAACTCAGCACTTTTAATAAGAAATTACTCTTTGGGCAGAAAATCTGCACCTAGTCATGTAACAAAACACTGCCACCACAACGCTTTAGTTAGGGGAGGCAATATTTAAACTTTGCGTTTTAGTGTATGCAGCCCATGCAAGACATCCACAGAGCATGTGTTCACTTCACAAAAATAAACAGAGCTGCCACTAATTGCCAGTGCTGCTGGTTCCAGCAGCCAAGGTCTGAACCAATGCAGGGACTCCCTCTCACCGTGAGAAGCGGTGCTTTCAGGACACTCTTGAGCTGCGCTGAGAGCAGTTAAAGGAAGCTTTTTGCTTCCGCTGTCTAAGCTATGTTACATCTGCCATCAATAAAGGATTTAAATATCCAAGAATTCTGATCTAAATCCTACCATGATTAGGACGTTTCTCTGCTCACTACAAAATTATGTTTTAAATAGTCCATTTTCTGATGCTCCTGTGCAGTGCTAATGAGATGAGAAAGTCCTGCTAAAATGGGAATCGGAGGGCAGGAGAGTACTGGTAAAGTGTTATAATCCCCAGCAGGCACTGAATTCAACAGGAGTTGAGATCACCCAGTCCTCCCCAATATCAATTCTGTAAGACCTTAAATGAACACAGGTCCAGCTACTCTTTGGTTTCACCTAAGTACCAATTCATACAATGTAGTGTTGTACAAATTCAGCATTCTTGATAGCTTACAGCTTTTATTGGTTTCAGCAGACCTCATCTTAGACCAGCTGAGGGTTGTCTGCTAGAGATGGAACACCTCATTCTGATAAGAGAATTAAACATAGTTTCTCCCAAAGCAGTAAAGCATGGCAGAAAGAAAAACAAATAAGAATGGCCATGGAAACTTTGGTTTATAAAACATCTCAGTGAAATATTTCTCAAAAGCACATGCATAAATTGTTTTCTGTATGCCTCTAACTCTGACATGACTCTCTAAGGTCTCACAGCCTATGGAAGGACAGACCATTTCATGTGTGATATTTTTTGGAGACTAGCTAAAACACTTAAAACTCAACAGTCATTTCTAATGTACCTGTTTAATCTTTTAAGTAGCACCAAAAAATTTCAAGTATGACGCTATGCCATTAGGGGACAAAATAATCATCCATGGAAAAAAGATGCCCAGAATATATAAACGGTGATCTCTGAGATGAGCACAATCTAACATTCTGCCAAAACACAAACATTTCAGCTTCAGAGCAATGACTCTAAAGAATTCTGAATCTCGATACAAGCAGGACAGGATCAAGCCACTGGAAACAGTGGACACTTTGTAAACAGCCGCAGAACATTTTAAAAAGGGTAGCCTCCATGGTGGAATTAAGTTTACACAATAAATTATTATAAATGCTGAATATAAATTATATGCACCTTTGGTCCATAGAATTCTGATTGCTAGCAGGATTGTTACTACTTCCAAAGTACTGTATTCTCTTTATCCACTTTATCCAATGCCACTCTGCTTTTTTCATTTGAAAAGGTTTTGCTTTTCTCTGTCTCTTTTTTTTTTTCTTTTCATCTATATTCCCTTTTTCAAAAACATCTACAGACTATCATTCTACCTCTGCTGTCTGGCTGTATTTTTCCACTGCATTGACAAGTAGCAGTGGATACAAGAAAGATGAGTTGTAGGCTCCTTTATTTTGAACCAGGTAGCAAATCACACAAGAATCTAGTGCATAATTCTGCAAGGCTAACCATTGGGAGCAGTAAAGACCATTATTTTCTCCCTGCAGTTGGCAGGGGTCAGCATCCCTGTCATTAACTGTGTCAAATTATAATTATGTAACTGCACTTTATGTGAGCAGATATCTGAAAACACCGTAAAGTTGCAAGTATGAAAATGTACCAATCCTTCTTACAGCACTGACTGATGCAGGCTTTAGAGGGGAAACTTCAGTATGGAAAGCCACAAGAATGTTATTTATTGCTCCCTACGTAAACATTTAAACTTATTGTTTGACTTCTTCAAGTACCTTGAAATCTCTGGCCATATTCTACTATTGCATTAATACATTCTGATTACCAAAGTTATTTCTTTTCGTAACATGCAACTCAATTAGGGAATGTGATGTTTCCTAAAATAAACTTCCACCCAGCAGACTACTCCTATTAGCCAGTAAATGTCTGAAATGCAATTATGCTTCAAGTTTCAAGAGGCAAACGGTACGACCCCAGCTCTAAATCTGTCCGTCCAGCATAAGAGCTCCACTATGTTATTTCAAAGGCTGACCTATATACTGAAGCATACCGTCCATTCTGTCTGTTTGTATAAGAGATACCTCACACAGTTGTCATAACCAACATTGTTTGCATTGTTCTTTTACTTTTCTCTCTCCATGGGTTCTGCGAGAGACAAGGAAAAGCCCGCATGACAATATATGCACAGCATAATGAGCTTTCACAGCAGATAGAGAAATATTAGACTAAGATGCTTAGAGTGTTATTTTAGGTTTATGAAATAAAGATCTAAGCAGTCTTCTGAAACAAAGCCTGCCAACTGAAAATTGTAAGATAAGACGCGAGTGTTTGAATCTACGCTGCTGCATTTTCCTTTGCCTACAGAAAACACGCGCTGTCAGTATCATCAATGCAAGTGCCGGGGTACTCACTCTTTTGATTTGCCCAATCATTTGGTCAGGAAAAGAATACTAGAAAACTGAAAAGTTTAAGTATTTGTGGAATACTTTGCAAATAACCAGCAGCGCTAGCAGATTTTAAATGTAAGGAATCAAAGTCTCCCCTATTTGCCAAAAATAAAAAATAAACCACCATCTCAGGGGGGCAAACAAGGGCCAAGGCCAGCAGCAAGCGCCCAAAGCAAGTTTTTACTGACTTCACAGGAAGCAAGAACCAGTCCCAGATGAGTTTTGTAATGTTTAGCCAGAGGTAAGCAGCTGATGAAGACCACCACTCCAGTTCCAAACACGGACCGGTCCCACTGCAGCACCCACCTCCTACACCAGGAGAGATCGGCTGCAAGCAGCCAACCCACCTTACCTGGGGGGGCATATCCTGCAGGCCTCCCCTCCAGCTCCCCAAACACACACAGCAGGAGGATGAGTGACAGAGCAATACCGGAATGTGACTGCATGTTTGGAACAAGTCAGATAAGTTTTCGCAGCAATGTTAATCATGCTGGGAGAAGGGAGAGAGTGAAGGAGTGAAAAATGAAATGTTCGGTAAATGTACGCCTCCAAGGGGCCTAAGCAAGCCTCCTTTTGCCTGTTTAATGTAATCAGTGGTCAGGGGCAAAGACATCTGAAAAAGACATTCGTCCTATACTCAGTACCTTATAGGAAACATTCCTGGTAAGTCTTCCAAGCAGAAAACATATGTCTTATGACTGTGCACTTTTAAGCACATTATCAGTTCAGGCAAAGTGAAATAGAAGAGTTGCAACTTGTCTCCAGAATGAGTGTCTCATTTGCATTTAAAAAGAACAGTTTGCTCCCTCATACATGGCATGACTTAAAAGAAGCTTTAACCAGCCAGTAAAGACATTCCGAAAAACTACTTTCTAAATTAATTTATTCGATTTGCAGCGCAACCCACCAAAAATGATTTAAGGAACTTAATTGGAAAATGATTTAATATATTAAAGTAATTCCTGATTTTCCAAAGCATTTAACTTTTAAATTAAATCTGGCCCGCTATCTCAAGAATGATGAGTGAAATGTGTATTCAAGTCATTACCTTCTTTTTGAAGCCTTAAATCACTGATAGGTTTAATAACGTTTGTCCAGTTTCACTGCCAAATGGGTCTTCAGACACTTTGATACTTATGCTATTAATTCTAGCTTGGGCTTCTTACATGGCAACACTTTATGGTTACAAAGTACAAAAACAGACAATAGAGAAAATAACGCCAAGTCGCAGATCAAGGTTAGAAGCCTAACATTACTCTGAGCACTTGAACAAAAAATTAATACCCGAACACATGCTTATATGCATCTGGGCTCCTCCTGCTGAGCAAAGTTCGCTCCTCACACCAACTTCCGATCTATGGGGCAGGGGACGGAGACTGCCAAACACTGCTATTGAACGCTGCTAACAGCCGTGCCTCTGGGTTCTTCCGAAATATCCTCAGGCGCCCACCACAAAGGGCCAGATTTATCCCTGAATTCTATAACTCCATTGAGTGTATGTGAAATGCAGCCAGGCTGAATTTGGTCCTTCCTGTTGCGATTGGTAGATGAGACCATGTGGGAAATCTTTCCTGAAAACTGAGAGGGTTTCACCCCGCCGCCGCTGCCCCTGCGTTTTAACACCGGTATCTCCTATTTCGCCTTTTATCTCCGAATCTGGGCAGCTGCCGGCGGGGAAAGAGACGGCTCCCAACACCTTCCCGACACGTGAGCCCAGCGTGACAACGGGCAGCGCTGAGCGGAGCTGCCCGGCGGGGTCCAACCGTGGGGATGCGCCCCGGTGCCCCGCTACACCCGAGTTCATCCCGTCCCGCACCCGTGCTGCTGTGCTCCGCGTAGATTTGATGCGAGAACACTCGTCTCTAAGCACACCTGGAGGGACAGCGAGTGCTGCAGGAGCGCTCGCACCTCCTGAGGATTTCCTACGGGCAGTGAGCAAAGCCCACTCCGTAAGAACAGAGAAAGTGCAGCTCACGCATACAGCCACAGCGGCAGCACCGATGCTCTCCCCCCCCGGCCCCCTGCTCGGGTGCTAAAGTAGAGCCAAGTGCTCCGGGATGGCAGCACCGCAGTCCCGCAGCCCGGCCCGGCCCGGGCTGTGCGGTGTCCCCCTCGGGGTGCGAGAGCTGACACCAGGCTTCGGCGGATACAGACCCTACGACAAGTTGCTGAAGAACTGGCTGGGCGGCGGCACAGCGGGACAAAGTGAGCCCTAGCGCTGGACAGACTTGTCACCCTGTTTTACTGCGTGTATACACTCTGTATAGGTGTGTGCGCACGTATATATACGCATACAGACGTATCTGTATGTATATGTGTATGTGTCTATATATGTGCACACACACATGTCACGGACACACGGGCGCGTTCCCGGCACGGCCAAGCACCGCTCTGACACATCAACTGCGGGGTTCGCGGTGGGGCAGAGAGTTGCTCAGCGGACACGATCCCCATTCACAGCAGCCCCGGAGATCCAAGTCCTCCGCAACGACACGGCGTTGTTCCTCACCGACGGAACACGCCGCAGAAAATGCCCCCCCGCCCTCCGCCCCCCGCCCCGGCCGCCCGCCCCCAAAGCGCTCCGGCTCTGAATTCGGGGTGCTCCGGCCCCGCGACCGCTGCCCGCCCGGGACTCCCGCAGAGCGGCTCAGCGCCCGCTCCGGCACCGCGACCGCAGCACAACCGACAGCGCGGAGAAAACCCTTCGGACGAGACAAAACGCGAGTCACCTTGTTGCAATAGTAGGGGTCCAGGCAGGGGGAAGGTCCCAAACAAGGCGTATCAGGAGCGGCCGCAGGCTGAGGAGGTGGTGAATAAAATCTTACGTCCATTTCACTCAAACATCAAGCAAACTCCTCTCCTTGTCTTTGGGTTGTTTAACGTTGTTGGTGCAAAAAGGGGTGCGTGTGCGTGTGTGCGCGCGAGGGGAGGGGGGTGCACACAACAGGGCTGAGAAGAATGAAAAAAAAAAAAAAAAGAAAAAGAAAAAAGAAAAAAAAAAAAAAAAGAGGGGTGCCCGGCTTCGGCAGTCAAAGAAACACCTTCCCTGCCTCACATCCGTTTGTGGTTTGTAAAGAGAGAAAAAAAAAAAATAAAAAAAAATCTCTTCCAAAAAAGCCCCGGTTTGCAGATGTCTGCGAGAGAACCAAGAAGCCCTCCTTCCTCCCGGCAGGGCAGGTAACTTCAGCACTTATTGTTCCCCGCGCACCGGCGCCGGGGCGCTCGCTCCGTGCGTGCCGCGCTTTATGGGAGCCTCGGAGTTGCCTCGCGTCTCCCTCCCTCCCTCCCTCTCGCTCGCTCGTTCGCTCGCTCGCTCTGTTCTTTGCCCCTTCTTTCTTTCTTTCTTTCTTTTTCTTTCTTTTTAATTTTTTTTCTTTAATTTGTTGCTATTTGTTTGTTTGTTTCGTTTGCTGGCGGTGTATTTTAGTTGTCCCCCCACCCTGAGGAGCGTGGCCGGGAAAAGCGGCAACGGAGGCCGGGTGACCCCGCGCACCCCCGCGGGGAGCGGCGAGCAGTCCGCCCGCGCTGGAATGGCCGCCCGGCTCGGCACGGCTCGGCGAGCGGCGGGGGACGCGGCGCTGCTCCGAGTGTGCTTCACACAAAGGGGCTGCCGAGGGAAGAGCCATTTGCGGCCGCGGGGGACGGGGCTGGGAGTCGCGGAGAGGGGGCGCTACCGCGCCCGCCATCCCGCCGCCGTCCCCGCCTTCTCCCACCCACCTCCCCGCCCGGCCCCCCGGCGCCGCCCGGCCCCCGCCGGTTACTATGGCGCCCCTTCCGCGCAGGTCCGACCCGGTTCGGCCGAGGGGTGCGGTCCTGCGGGATGGCAGCCTGGGGACCAGCGCGGGGTGCGCCGGTTGCCGCGGGCGGGTCCCTCGCTCCGCCTCTGCGAGAGCCCCCGGCACAGTTTCGTGGCTCCCGGCCCTCTTGCGCGGCTCGCTCGCCCTCCCCGCAGCCGTTTTGCGCGCGTTGGATCAGGCTTGTGGGTCGCTTTATTTCTCTGAGGTCCACCATCAGCCTAACGGGTTAGGTGAGCCCTTCGCTTCCTGTCCCATCCAGACTTTGTGAGAAATCCACGTGGGCACATGAGAAAGCAGGAAGGAAGTGAAAAGTGAAAAGCGCAAAGAATCACCCATGACAGGCTGCCTGAGCCGGGGTTTGAGCTGTGACTGCGGTGCTTGGCCCTGGCTGACAGGGAGCGCGGGTACCGGGCACATCCTTCCTCGCAAAAGTCTGGAGTGGGAAGCTCGAGGGGCTGGGCAGATGTGGAGGAAAGGAAGAAGTAAATGGGGGTAGTGAAAAAGGAGCAAACTAGCTGCAAACAGAGGTGCTAACAAAGGGAAGTTGGGGATCCTGCAGGTAGGGGGGGAGAGGGACTAAATAGCAAAGTGAGGTTTTGCAGAGAGCAGTGAAGAAACAGTGACTTGGAGGCACCGTGAGCGGTCCCACTGGGTTTCCTGCAGGGTCCCTGGTAGTATTAATCAGGACAGAAGGGATGAAAGAAAAAAATATACAGGAAGGACACTATTGTCAGCTTAAATAACTCCATACAGAGAAGGTGTATCATGAAAGGAATGCCTTTCTTGAAATTGAATTGGCGAGTGACGCACAAACAGGAGCCATTAGCAATAGATCCCATTAGTGAGAATGCTTACATTTATCAAGTACTCACGAATATTTCCATCTAAAAAAAAAAAAAAAAAAAAAAGTTGATATCTGGTTTGTAATGCGTATTCTCAAACCTAAGTGCCTTGTAATCACTACAAATAAAACAAGTGTTTCAAAGGGAAGCAATTGTTAAGGAGGAGCAAATCACAAATTTCGGGTTAAAGAAATCACATTTCTGTGAGAGGATCTATAATCAGTAACTCAGATATTTTTATATTGTAAAGAAATAGTGTTAATTCATGGTTTTCCTCCACACCCCAAAACCTACTTTCTGTAAAGCTTAATTATCAAGGAAAAAATATACAAGTAATGTAAAGAAAACTAAAGAAAATGTTTTCAATGAAAATTGTTTTCTCAGGATGATTTAGCCAAACATATCTTAGAAGATTCTTAGTTGTCAGTTGAACACAAAGTACATGGTGACAATAAATATTTTCCATAAACACGCTATTACAAGAAATAACATTTTTTTAAAAGCTGTCAAAATTCCTCATGGCCTTGGAGAAAAGCTTGAAAATATGACCCAGAAAAAGCTCCAAAGGAAAAGAAATTAACATAATTAAAAAAAAAACAAAGCAACAACCTTATGATTTTTTGGAGTCTGACTCATTATTTTGCATGTTTGAGATCAGACATTTTGAAAGTTAAAAAATCCTAAAAAAGAATTTCCTTAGCAAGAAATGTACTTGACGCTTGGCAGATATATCACTACTGCAAGTGGCTGATATGTGGACCATAATTTGACAAAGTGAATGGGAGACAGATTGCAGCTCTGTATTGAAAAGCTGCTGTTGAGAAACTTGTTATTCATGGGGCATGGATTATTTTTCAGTCTGTTGTAGAGAAAGATGATAGAGATACTGCTTCTAGAAAAGTTGGCCTGGGTGACTGGTGCATGCTAATACAGAGCTGGAGATGTCAATACTGGAGTGGCTAGAACATGTGATGACAGATAATACAGATTTGTCTTTGTACTTATATGAACTATTATTGACGATTCCCTTAAGACAGACTTCAAGTTCCGAGGAGTCTGTAGGAGTTTACAACTGTACCATTTGCTTTGCACGGCACTTCAAGTTATTTTCAGTACTTAATGATGCAGGCCCTGAGAGGTTATAAAATTTTTGCTGCTACTTACAGAGATGATTTAATCACTGAGATGGTAAAAACAGCTGATATTTATGGCAGTTGTATGTACGGTTTGTAAAAATTAAACAGCTATATATATTAGTCACTTAAACATTTCTTTGTTTTCTAAGGGATGTATTCGCTGGGGTTTTCAGGAGAGTGCATTTGTGCAGACTGGACTGCAAATGTTAATACTGTTGTACATTCTTTTTCCTCCACGGACTGCAAGGCCCTCTCCAGGAGAATTCAATGGCATACCAAATGTTTCTGCTTCAGCTCATGTAGGTGCATTTTCTGGAAAAAAAGTTGCAACAGACTAAAGAAGATGAATCAGTTTTTAGAAGCTCAAAAGGGAAGAACAGTTGTTCAGAAGAGCAGTGAGTTTTTAAAACCATTCAACGTTCAAGTGAATGTCTCCAAAATAGTCTTGAAAGAGGTTTTTCACCATTGTGTGAGGAGAATGTCTTTGCTTTTCCTACATAAATAGGAACAAGCACCTTGAGAAACATGATCTGTATCTGCTAATGCTAAAAAAGTTGTTATTCCTTTAAATGCTATCTCCTAGAGTGAAACTATGTAGTATGAATATTCTTTGTACAGTGGAGAGCTCATGTGGAATTTGTGCCAAGACCATAATGGAACAATAAAAAACAGACTGGGCAGAGTTTTCAAATGGGTCTAAGGACCAGCCATAGATAAAAAAAACTCTTCTGAGTTGAAAATAGCCGGAGGTAGAGGCAAGAGGCTAGGGAATGGGGAAAGCATTGTTACTTCGCCCCCAGCCTAGAGCTTTTGGAGAAGTGCTGGCCAGGCAGGCCCTTGGTCTGAACCAGTCCATCCACTTTCAAGTTCTCATGGGGGCACTACAGTGGTTAGGCTGTTGGAATTAAAATGAGTTAGAAAGTTTGGCCAAGATGATAGGCTACCTTATCTGCCTCAATGTCTTACCTGGCTGCTCAGTTTGGTATATTATAATGGGGCCATCAGTAGTCATAAAGCATGCTATCAGCCAAAAAGAGCTGAAAGTGTCTTTAAAAGAGAATCTAGACCAACATATCTTTCCTTGAATCTTACACATCTATACCCAGTTTTATTTAGGATTTCCTGGCAAGATATCTGACCATATTATTATAAAGATAAGATTTCTTGATTTACCTAGCAAGAAGCAGATGTGAGACTGTGGTGATAGCATGTTATTTATTATACATAAACAGCACAAGACTCTTTTCATGAGGATGACTCATCTTTAAAGAAAAGCTTTCACCTACATTTTTAAGAGCAACTGAATTGAATTTTTATTTATTTATTTTTTTTTTTTTGGTCCGAGGGGGAGGGGGCAAGGGGGTGAGGAAGGTTACTTTGGGAGCCAAGGGGTCCTGAAAAGCTAAGAGGATAGTCATGAGATTTTGCTGAGCAGGTCTGTCCTGCTGAAATTTTTGCTTTGCATTCTGATGCACAGGACTATTTGCTTTTCAAAACAAAGCTCAGTGCTCATCAATTTCTAGAGAGTTGTTAATTAAATAAAAATAGGATGAGAGGCTATCCCTTTTGTTGATGTCTTATTTTATGTCTTTAAACTGAGTATGGCACTTAGATCTGGGATGATGCAGAAGATAATGATATTAAGATTACAGCATATTTAAAACAAAGTAATTAATCTGTCCTTTTCATCAACATGAACTCAAATCCTTCAAGAATTTGATTCATTTAAAGTGTTGTTGACATTCTGGGTGTGCCCTCATAAGTTAGCATAAATCAGTGTGTTTAAACAGAAGCATCTACAGTATGGTATCCAAGCCTTATAGCAGTGGTATATATTTCAGGGTATTTAAACAGTTTGCAATGCTACCTAATAGTCTGTCAAATCAAGTGTTGTCAGACAGGTAATGAAAGAGGCAGCTATTTTATTATTTTAGCCACTGCTCCTGTCTTGTTTAATTCATTTGTGATGAAAATGGCCAGCTCTGTATTGTCACAGTTGCATGGAAATAAATTGTTCTCGTCTCTGTAAAGATCACTTCTAAATAGTTAAGGAAAGAAAGACCCTGACTTCCCTTTGTTACAAAGCAAAGAGAAAGTCTGAGCATTGTGATGTCTTCTCATTTCAAACAAATGGTACATAGCCAGTTTAACAGATAGAGGTACGGGTACGTGGGCTGAACCTGATCTGTGTTTTGTATCTTACCAAAGGTTCGTAGTACACTCATCTGCCATTGCCTGCAGTAGGAGTTAAACACACAGCCCCTCAAAGAATCGAGATCTTAATTAACTATGCGAGAAATATAGAAATGTAAAATTCACCTTGCATATTTGCAGCTTCGATTCCCATATGCTTCAAAGACACTGCCAGATGGTTCAAGTTACCAAATTTAAGGTGGCCTTGCAGACATACAAACAGTGGGCCAAGCTTGAAAGAGAACATTTCACCGGGCCTTAGAATGAAATTAATTCATTCTCATGGTCAGAGAAACAAATGAAAATGTGAAGTTCTCCTTCCTCCCTTCCTGTATTTCCTGTTTTACTAAGTGATTTTTGTAAGGTACATTGTCCATGTGGTATGCAGAAAGGCCCAAAAATACATCACAGTATGGTGTATGCTAGTTCTCAAGTGTTAAGATTGCCAGTTTTCCACTCTTCCACTTATCTTGTGAAATCAATTATGAAACATCTAGAAGGATAAGAGATCGGGAATTACTGGTTTCATGCTATTTTTATCTGACGTGTACTGGAGGACTGTATCGGGGTTTCAGAAACTAAAGATTTTTGAAGGAAAATTATGTTTTCAACAGTGTATTTTGTAAATTAGAGGGTATCTAAAGGCATTTTATTTCCTCCAAAGCCAACGATCCAAGAAGCTATGTAGATTTTATTTGTGAAATGCATCATAAAGATTACATTACAGATGTCTGGAGAACAGATACATGTAAATGTTTGATACCATTATAATACAATGTGCAAGTACATGTCTGTGCACATTATCAACTGAATGGTCAGGAGAGAGAAAAACACAGGGCAGCTCATGAGCAGAGACAGGTGACAATGTGAGGACTTGTCTGTATCACCAGGTTTTTCACAACATTGAAAATAGAATTCTTATCAGCCAAGACAGAATGCAATTAGATGATTAATCAGTTTTCAGTTGAGGTCAGTGTTTTTTTTTTTTTTTTTTTTTTTTTTTTTTTTTTTTTTTTTTGAGATCCCTCTGCATGAGCCCTCCTGGACTGTAGAGATCTCTACAGAGTTACTGAAAATCTCCCTTTTTTTTTTCAATGCCTTCCTTTCTCATCTGATTCAGATGTCATTTGCTTGAGAGTAGTTTTCTTTCTCCTTTGTATTTACAAGGTTTCTGTGAAGCAACACTTTTGATGTTTTGTAAAGCTCCAAGCAGGGAGGTCTTGCAACAGATTTGCACCCCATTATGTAAAAAAGTAGGCAACATACCTTCTCTTACACGCTTTTAATTAATACTTCAGGTGCAGAATTATGAGTGCTAATAGAACCATAAAGATCCAGGCTGTATCATCTCTGAGAACAAACAAATACAGTAATGACTTCACAAACTAAAACATTATTTTTAGCTTATCTTTTTTGTTTGGTTGTTTGGTTTTGGTCATTTAATTTTTGTACTAGAGAAAGTAAGAAGCAAAATGGCTTGTTTGAGTCTAACCTAGTGCCTCAGGGACTTTGGTTACCATCAAAAAAGTACCACACAAGGGGGCACAGTTGGCATTTGAAGTGCAGGAGGTCAGGACTGAGGCATAGTAAAGCTGCATTGGGAGGTTCCTTTAGAGCTTCCTTTTGTAGCAAATAAATCCAGTCCCCTTCACATTTAATAGGTTGATGCAGATACATCATCCACATGTCATCTGCCATCAGTTTTTAAAGGGTATGATAAATCGTTGGACTGCTGGCTTCAGAACAAAATTCCTTTCTTTGCTGAGCATTTTCCTGCTGGATCTCCAGGAACTTCAGACTACCTTTCTTCTGCTACATGGTTCTTTTCTCAATGAAGCTGTCACCCTCAAATCTAATAAAAACCTATCATCCCTTCCTGGGCTTTTTAGTTTGACAGTTTCATGTCAGAGCTTTGTTCCACAATAAAAATAAAAAATCTCTAAGTGTTAAAGAAGTCCTTGGAAAACTGTAAGTGATAGAGTCAGCATTTACAGAACATATCACAACAGGTCTGACTGACCTTGGCAGCAATAGGAGATCACCATTTCTCATGGATGAGCTATTCCTAAATGTCTGCCTTTTATGCTGTATAAGGCAGAAATGCCTTTGTGGATCAAGGCTACTACTGTCTGCTTCTCTTTATCAGAAATTACAGGGACTTGTACTGTTTAAGGAAAATCTTCCTGAAATCCTGTATTTTGTTCGGTGTCATCTTACGATAATGATACGCTACAGATGTTATTTTAAAGTCTTATGCTGTTTTGCTGTTGACTTGTTTGAGGATTTTTTATGTTTTCTTTTTATCACTGTCACTCTTCAAAGATTAATATTTGTGTTCTTGAAATCATCTGCTTTTATGCTGGTTATCAGAGCATAATCAACACTGTTTTCTTATTGGAATATCCCTTGTTCTGTTATTAGCAGTTTCCAGGTGTACCAGTTGTGGATGCTGAATAGTCAGTCTTGATTGTTCAACTTTGAAAACTGTTTCAAGAGCGCTATCTGACCATTCAATAGGTCAGTCTCCCTGCTGTTTATATATTCCCTTCAAGTGCTGGAAGGCCACAGTGAGGTTTCCCTGCAGCCTTCTCTTCTCCAGACTGAACAAGCCCCACTCCCTCAGCCTGTCTTATGAGAGAGGTGTTCCAGCCCTTTGATTATCTTTGTGGCCTTCCTCTGGAATCGCTCCAACAACTCTGTATCCTTCTTATACTGGAGACCCCAGGCCTGAGTGCCGTACTCCAGATGGGTCCCCATGAGGGCAGAGCAGAGTGGGACAACCACTTTGCTGCTGGCCACCCATCTTTTGATTCCGTCCAGGATGCTGCTGGCCTTCTGGGCTGCAAGAGGATGCTGCTGGCCTTCTGGGCTGCAAGAGTGTGCTTCTGGCTCATGTCCAGCTTTTCATCCACCAGGACTTAAGTTCTTCTCTGCAGGGAAGCCCCAAGCCACACTGGAAATGGCTGAGTTTCTGACTGTTTGTTATATCCTTGTAGTTTTATAAGCTTTATAAGAGTCCCCACCTGAGATTCCCCTTTCCCATAGTGGAATTTTCCTGATTTGAAATTACCTTGAGAAGACACAATTTGCCCAAGAAGTAAGCAGGCCCTATCTGTTTTACTGGAGGATAGGAGGTGGTTTCAAAGCTGAGAGCTCCTTGAGATGAACTACAAGTGTCTCACTTTATTTTTAATAATGCATCACACTCCACTGGTCACTGCTGTATTCTGAAAAAAACAGTCCATGGAAGAAAGTCCTGTGTTTTGTGGCACAAAATCATAGTTCAGTGTCATCTCCAGGGTTCCTTTTTAGTTTGCTGGAGAAACATATAAAGAATATTTACATATGTGTAAGTAGCACTGCAGCAGGGAGAGAGAGCTGAAGCATGTGTTTACACCTGGTGAGAGCCATGCATGTCCTACATCTGCCTGCTTAGATATCAATTATGTGTTAAAAAAAATAAAGCCAGTTGTCAGTGCCAACAGTTTTATACTTTTTGTTTATTTTTCTCATTTTTCTGTTTCTATAAGCTTAAAAAAATGAGATTATATTTAAAAAAAAAATAAATCGGTCAAGGGAAGATGCAAAATGAGAACCTTAAAGTAAAAAGTGTCTTTAAGAAGAAATGTACTATAAGGAAGGGGTTTAAGGAATCTAAGCACAGCTCATTTGTGCTGCAAGTACAATGCCAAGTGACACTGAGGGAAGGGTGGGGAGAGACAATATTTCTGAATTTCCATGTCTGTGTGGATTTAAGTCAGACCCTTAACCTTATTTGAATATAGCATTTTTGTCGTTTAATATATTTCATACAGAATATATAAAGAAGATTTAATAACTGTCTCTTAGCTGTGGTTTATCTCTACCTCAGAGAAAGCCAAAATGAGTTTCTGTGAAATGGCTGAAAGAGCATACATGGTAAGTCTTCTATCACATTATTTCCAGTCTTGCTGATTTGTAAAAGATCTTTCAGAAAGATTCTGTCTTTCAGTGTAAAATGTGAAAGTTTGATTCTATGCCCAAAGTTTATAAAAGGAACTGCAAATAACCAGTGAAAGTCTAGCTTGACATCTTCTGCTTTTTAAAACTCCTGAGATTGCTTGCAGTCACATGGAATTTGCACTAGTGTTTAACTCAACGTTTTTCCTTAAAGAAAAGAAAACAGTATTTTAGCATCTTTCTGGTTATAATAGTAGTTAAATATCTTGGAAATAACTAATCAGATCCTCAGGCTTCCATGTGCGTTTATGTTTTTCTCTTTAAGATGTGCGTCACAGATAAGGACTAACTTTGTGCACACAGTCTTAGGGCACTAAGGACACAAAATGAACAACACTTGTGTAATTAGTCAGTGCACCCAAGTGTTCCAGGATAAGATCTTCTAAAGCGTCATAGCAGAAATATTAACTGAATGCTTCATCTTCTGTATTTAAAATATTTCAGCAGTGTTTCGCATTCTCTGGGTAGCTTTGTGTCAGACTGAGTTGTTCTTGGTGAGTGGGATTGCAGATTGCACAGGAACAATTAGCTTTTTTTCTTTTGCCCCAGAAGCAGGTTGGCCCAGCAGAACAATTTAAAGCAACAGAATTCCTAATTCAGGCTTTGCAGGACATCTCTTTGCTTTGACTGTGCTGCAGAGGTTGTTCAAATTTTAGTACAAGTGGTTTCCTAGTACTTCAGTTGACTGGCCATCAGAAGGTATTGCTGTCTGTATTAATGCAATCACTGTTAATGTGATCACTACTGCTGACTGTATCTTCCAGTGGCTCTTCCCAAAGTGCTCTCTGTGCACATCCAGAAAGGCCAGACAAATTCTCCGTTAACCTAGTGAGAAGAAATCTGTGGAGGTGCACACTTCATCACAAATTAAAGGGATGCCATAAATACCATCATTACCTGGTAAGTCAGGAGTTACTGTGGATACTTCAGGTGTAGAGTATTAGTGCTAGTTCTGCTGTGAAAACAAACTCTATGCCATTTGGTTTTTTTTGATTCAGAAAAATCTTTGAATTTGTTTGTCTTCCTTGATCACTCAAGGTCAGGTGTCCACATTTGTTTGTTTACTTGTTTCATACAGTTTGTTTCATGCATTCGGGACATTTTGTTCCTAGCATAAGAAAGGTGTGGCTTTGCATCAGCTTCAACAAATTGAAATCTGTGCTGAAGGCTTCTGGAAATGGTGGCACTGCTCTGCTTCCCTCCTTCCTTCAGCTGCCTCCTCCTATGGCCTCCCTGGGGAGGATGAGGTTGCTCGTGGCTGCATAGCCATCTCTGTCAGGGAGCAGGCTGAAAATTAATGCATGGGTTAGATCTCAGGTGGATCAGGGCTGAGTTTTTTTGATTCAAATAACTCTGGTTGCATGAGAACTAGTGGTGAATGAGAGGAGAACGGAGAAACTAGTATTGAAATGAGGAAGGAGAGAAGGGTGAGGAGGGTGGGCTGGTACAGTCCATAAATAGGTTTACTTATTGAAAGTGCACATGGAAGTCCTCTTGCTAAACTAAGAAGTGAACTGTGTTTTTGGTGTTACAGAAGACCAAGCATCAGAAAATTCCTTCTTTTTTGTTTTTAATATTTACTTATTTACTTTCTGAGTAATATACTGAGGATTTGAAGCAGAGCCATTATACAGGAAAAATAAAGGAAAGTGGGTATTGAGAGGTAATAATGGTAATAACTAGAGAGTTCACAGAGATGTTGGCAGTACTCACTGATCACTGCCTTTCCACGAAACATTTGAGAGGCAAATGTTGAAAATACACTTAGACTAAAAATGATCAAAAATGTCTTAAAGTCTGACTGGGATGAAAACTCGCAGAAATAAATTTACCATTTTCCTTTTTTATGACTCCTTCCATCACTCTTCCTGCAATTCCTACCTACCCAGTAGGGCTCATGAAACCTGTGGTGCTGGAGATGGAGTGATTCCATGGAGCTATGTCAGCATGTGAGTTGGGAAGGGAGCAGGGGGACTGAGGGGAAGGGGGGGAGAATGGAGGAACAGATGGATCCTAGATTATGCTGCAGCTGAGATTGAAACAAAATTTCACCTTAAAATGGGGTGGCTGCTGCTTCTATGAAACTCTTGGGGATAATTCATCTGCCACTTGATATATTGGCATGGTTTCTTTCCAGGTTCTATCCTCTATTCTCCTTCATGCTTTGTACGTGTGTACATGTGTGTGAGCTATGTGTATGTAATTTTCAAGATGCCTGGCCCCTTTTTTCTCCTTGGCTAACTTCTGAAATAGAGCTGTCAGGATGATTCCAGTGTTTGGAGCCATATTATTTCTGACAGAATATAGCTCTTCTCTTCAGTTTTCTTTTTTATGGCCTGAAGTCAATGGGAATATTCAATGCAACCTAAGGTCAGGTTGTTGAATTTTAACACAGTTTCCCATGAGAACTAAAAGGATGAAAATTCCTTTAAGACTGGGAATGAAAAGTGATCTTCAGCTGCCACAGCAACATGAGGAGTAAAGACTTGTTACGTGGCTACAGAAACAACTCGAAGAGGATTTGGATATAGGGGGATGAACTTCATTTAATTTGTCTAGGAATTTAACACGAGTCACTGTGTTATCAGTACAAAAGGGTTAAGCTCTCATAGCAACTGACTATTCTAGCAATCCTGAATTTCAGTAGATCAGCCGTAGTAAGATACGTCAGCTTAAATAATTTCACAAATGTGTTGAAGTAAAACACACACAGTCAGATGAATCTATATGACATAGAAGGATACTAAACCATTATGATGGACCATATTTGAATACAACTACCAATTTTTTTATGAGTCTTTTAAAATACAGAAAAAAAACTGGGCACGCGTGAGATGGACAGATTTGGCTAGTTCCTTTGTAGGTGATGCAGTATCTCAAGATGCAAGGGTTGTAAACAGTTAAGGAAAATGTCAGTGAATTTCATAATCCTGAGAAGATCAGGTAATGCCCATTTATTTCCTTCAAGGGAAGAGGCTTCATGCCTGTACCACCCCCAAAGAGGAGAAATCTGCAGGGAGCTAGTTTTTATTTTGGCAAAATTTCTTGTAGAGTAAGTGGAAATTTTAAAGTTCTGTAAAATTGATTAAATTTTGAAAAGACTAAATTGTTTTCTGTGTTTTCCTGGTGTCAGAAGTCTTGTTGTTTGTATCAGTGATGAGAATGAAGGTACTACTATTTACATCTGTAGATGAAACCATCATCTCTATATAGCTTCGGATATGCTAAAAATGCCTTGCAATTCAGTGTTGATGCAGCTTTATGCTGACCAATGAAGAGTCCAAATACTAAATTCAGAGCAAAGAGTTTTATGTCTGCCATTAAAACAGGCAAAATGGGCTTTATTCGTGTAATATATTAAGCACTTTTACTTCCCCAAATGACAGATGTCAAACTGTGCTACCGTCCTTACTAACAGCTTCAAAGAGACATTTTCCCATTTTTCTATGTTTGGTGAAAATAATAATCCTGCTTTATCAATGGCTTAAAAAACTGTTTTTACTTGGAAATACTGGGTAAGGGTTATATTTTAAGTAGAGCATAGCACTGAAGGACGTAAGATAAACCTCACAGTTACACTTGCTATGGAATTAAAAAAGAAATCACTGTCTGGCCCATAGCAGGATGAACTACGAAAAATCCAGCTTTCTGAATGATGACCAGGCCAATTACATTTAGACATTTTATGGAAAATCTGCTTTATGGGGTGGTATTTTTTGTACTGAAAGTGCCTCTGTAGATTTTACCCCTACTTAATTTTTTTTCAGTCTTTCCATAACAATATCGATTATTTCACATTCTGTTTTCAGTGTGCTTCACATTCCCTTGTCTTTATTCTCCTTCCTTCTCCCCCTCCTTCACACCCTTTACACTTTTTCATATCTTCTCAGAGCTGTTAGAAAAAAAGGCCGCCTTTCTGTGTGCTATGTTTTTGAGCTTTAGCAATTTTCCATTTCACTTCTTTCTCGTAATACTTTTTCCATTTAATATTTGGGGAGAAAAATCGTTTTATTTGAAGGCAAGCCAGATACACCGTCACAATGTTTTGGGCCAAGTTAGTATTTTTGAGTATAGAGTTTACTTACAGTTTCCTGTGTTTTCCATTTGACTGTTATTAAAAAAGTAGGAGGGAAAAAAAAATCTTAGCATTGACAGCAGGTGTATGTTACAACTGTAACTGTCACTGCTCCCTAGTTTGGTCTGCAGTAACCTGAAAGCTCTGCATGTTACTTACGCTGCACTGTTCTCATGAGAACATGTGTTGTATATGGGAAGTCCTTGGTCTGGAAGTGTGGTAGGGATGTTTTGGGGGAAGATGTAATCTGAATGAACCCTAAGGAAGGAAGGAAGTTGATGTACTGCAAAAAAAAAGGAACATTAGGTTTGTTTGGTGTTGTGGGCATGTGTGGTTATCCAAACTGGTTAGGAATATAAGTTAATTTAAGTAATATTCGGCGGTTTTGAGATCAAGAAGCCTTTACTAATGCAGTGCTCTCAATGCAGTAGAAGCTATTTTTCAGCGTAATGAAGACTGAAGAAAACAGTAAGGACTTTCAATTTTACTACTTTCAATTTTACTACTTTCAGTTTTACTGATTTTTGTATTGGTATAGAAAACATTTGTTTGCCTTTAATCCATGACTGATTTGTCCTAGATAATACTTCCCTGCAGTGTATATAGAGAGACTGTAAAAGTGGACAAAAATGATGATACCATTCTCGAGATAGATAGAGCTGGCAAACACAAAGATACCAAAGCGTTTAGGCACCATGGTGATAGATGCCTTAGAGATAAATACAAGGGAGACAAACAGAATGAGTCAATTCATTGCCCAATTTGCATAAAAATTTTCATAAAATAACTTGCAGTGTTGGAGAAGGAAAATAAATACTTTGTGTTTAAGTTGCCATGGTGTTGTGGTAAAAAAAAAAAAAAAAAAAAAGGAAAAGAAAAAAATAATGAAGAAATAGTCTAAAGTACATCATGAGTTGGCTCACCATACAGGGTCTTCTAAGTAACTAAGTGAATATGAAAAAATGCTTTAATTGCATAAAGGTTAGATATGGTACAAAGCAGTGTAATGACAGCCTATCCTGTCCTCTTAGCTTATTCAGCAGAATTAACTATTAATTTCAAGAAGATTTGAAGAGAACTGTGCAGCAAATGCTGTGAATTCCTGTATTTACCACCATTAATAAGCCTTACTTCTGTCTTACTGCTTTGGATACAGTGATAGAAAGATCAGTATGTCAGCTTCCAAAAACATTTTCTGCCTTTTCTTCTGGCTGGGATGAGCGTTTTCTCTCTTCGACTGTAATTATTTTTAAGTCAAAAACCTTATTTTATAGACTCTTCTTCGTAAGGTTGCTGGGTGCTTTCCCTTGCATCCGAGGGTAATGCCTGTTTTCAGCAGGCCACCCAAACATGTGCCTGCGTTCACCCTTAAACATTTCATTGGATTTATGCCTAAAGGAATACATAAGGAAACTAAAAAGCAAGATATTATTAAATACTACTTAGAATAAGGACCTAAATAGGAATGAAAAGAGAATAATGTGCCTTGTTTTAATAACGTGAATTAATTAGCCAGTTTATTAACAGCCTTCATTTACTGATGTTATCTCTTGTAGTTATGTAACTTTAAAGTTCAATGTATGTATTTCCATAAGCACACTTTCCACCAACATAATTTAGCTGCAGAGGTACCAATAAGCTGTAATAGCTTGCTTCCATTTAGACATATTTTTCCAGTAAAGTTTAAAGTACTGAAGGAAGGTAGTAAGGGAAATAAGGTAAAAAGAAAATTGACAACTTCATTCTAATTTTTTTGGAAAGTACGTCAGAATTTTGTGCCTTTGCTGCAGTGTAATTATTTTTGAATTGGTACTCCTGACTGAGGAGGCAATGTCCTATTTTTTTTTTGTTAGACCTGGATGAATGAGCAAATATAAGAAGTACTCCAAACAGAAAAAAACATGCCATTTTGCAGTTTATAAAGCATATGGCTCTGATAATGTAGTTCAAGGAGGTCATACTCTGTTTTTATCCTTGAAAAGTCAAATTCTGATCAGAGTTTGGCAAGACTAAGTTACTTTATTTAACTTGTAGTCCATTTACTGGGGATCAAGGGTAAGAAATTTAAGTATAACTTAAGACATCCACTCCTTGAATGAAACTTCCTGAAACAGTTTAAAGTTTCCATATGAAGACATGGTGAAAAACATGGGCAGAAATGATAGGAAAGTTAGATATCAGGATTACACTAGAGTTACTCAAATTAGGACTCAATAAAGTCAGCGCCTAGAAGTTTTTTCTGCTTCACTTTTACTAAGGACTCTCTCAAGAATGGCTGATTTTGCCAATATTTTTCCATGTAGATGACATTAAATAAAAGGAAATTATCTCCCAAATGCATACCTATGCAGGCATTTGGAATGCAGCAAATGTGCTTTCTTTATGACTGAGCAATTTAGCTGTGAGCAGCTGTATAGCAGAAAGTAAAAAAATAAAAAAATAAAAAAAATAAGAAAATCTTCTGAGGTACATTAAATTGTAGTACCCAAAGAATATGGATATGCATTTTATAATTTATACATGATAAAAATAAAATAAAAAAATAAAGTTCAAACTAGATTCACCACTGGTTTTAAATGCCTTTGTAAAAAAGATATTGAAAAGGAGTATAGGAACTGACATGGCTTACAAATGTTTTTATTTTCATCATTTTCGGCATATATTCATCAATGCATTCTCCATGTAAAGATCTTGTCTATAATTTGGAAAGTCTTTATAAATCAAATTCAACAACAGCAATAGACTTAAGGAGAAATGATCTTATCTAGGATAGTACATAGTGCATTTCTGTGTATGTGTACACATCCATGTCTGTTGATACGATTTAGGGAAGAGAAAAAAGGAAGGGAGAAGAGTCCTGACAGTATTATTTGTAATGTGTCTCTACCCATTCATTCACTGAATAATTTTGCACCGTCTAAAACACTAATTGGATTGCACAATTGCATGACTCTCCGGAGTATTGCATCTCAGCAATAAAATCCCCACAGAGTCATTTATCATGTCAAAGGGTAAGTGATATTTTTTGGGGTATTCATCTGGATAGATGAAAAACAAACACTGCAGTTTGGGAATTCATAGATATGGAGGCATGACCTGTAAATGAATGATCTACAAGATTATGCACTGAATGTGCTTCAGATAGCAATGTATAAAGCATTTCAGTATATAAATATTAGATGTCTCTTTTTAAGTTTGAGATACTTGTGTTTCCAGCCAGCTCTCTCACACCTCTGGATGCTTCCATAATGCAATATCACAGTGGAAGTAAGAAACCATGGAGCGAGTCCACCAAGGAATAAGAGAGTAGATTTTGGAGTTAGGAAGATATTATTTTTTTATTAGCCCATAGTTATCAGGCCAGTCTGCCTTTTCTATTGCTGTAATACACTCATGTTCAGCAACATCTTGGGTAAAGTCCAGGAAAAATAAATCTGGGCGATCATTGCTTTTTTAAATGCTATGCTTTTTTCAGTTGAGGACTATGGTCTCGAGTTTGCAAAAATCAACAGTTTTGGTTGACCTTAAAAATATAAATAGCAGAGATCAATGGGAAAGGCCTTTAATTTTCAAAAGCACATCCAGCTGAACTGTACAGACAGACTTATGTGCTTAATACTACAAGTGCATCTCATGCCCAATTTCAAAATACTCCAGATCAGCCAAAGGGTAAGGCAAGGAGCACTTTCATCCTGAGTTATCCATGTCTACATGTACACAAGCCTCTTTTAGAAATTGCTAGAAGTGCAGTTTTAAGTATGCAGATCAGTATGGTCTCTTACGTCATGTGCAAGTGCTAGTATGATTCACAAAATAAATAGGCATTATTTTGTATAACTATTCTATAAAACTGAGCCCAGTGGCCTTTACTGGTATGTCAAGTATACATACCTTGCCCTGTAGCACTCACACTTTGTTTCCTGGATCTTGGCAGGGCAGGAGCAGGAAAGTGTTTCTGCCTTTGGCTCTCTTAGGGAGAAAAAAGTATGCGAGGAAAGACTCATCATGCTATGTTCATGAATAAAGTGCTTAGAAATAAACTGTATATTGTGATGCCTGTGTGGAAGGAGGTATCTTCTCGTATTTAAACTAATGTTGTTGAATTGTAGAGGCTAAGTGACTTTGTATGGACCCCTCCCTTTAATATTTCCCATTTTTTCCAAATCCTCTGACTTTCCATGTGCCATTCCTAGGTTTCCTCAGGACTTGTTAGAGAACTGTGGTATATGAATTGGATACCGGTCATGACCAGGGAATGATTGATTGTGTTCAATTCTCAGAATATGGGTAGTCTTTGGTAACTCAAAAAGATTCAGAAGTAGTGTCACACAGAACTTAGCAGTAGGGAATCTTGAGGGCGTAGGCACATCTGAAGCACTTCCTTCTTCATAATTAAAAAGCTTTTCTTACATTCATTTGGGATTTTTGGTTCCTCAGGGAGTGCATCTAATCTGTCCTAAAATAATAGATCACCAGAGAAAGATTGGGAGCTAGAGCAAAATACCACTGGGCAGAGTAATGGGAAAAAGACATTAAATTTATTTTGAAAAACAAAACCCATTTTTGTCCTTAAGGTCTGATGCAGTTCACCTAATTTTAAGCACCAATCTGAAGTGAAAAAGGAATCATTTACTCTAATTTCCTCTAGTTGAATATGGAAAGTGGTGGTCAACACCAAGCTCTAGACTGCCCACGCCTTTGGTTATCTCAGTCCCTTCCCAATGGATTCTAAGGGTAGCCAAAACAAATTAGATCGTCTCTTAGGAACCAGGTACTCCAATGGGATAAAAACTCTTAAAAAGCCATGTTTATTAAGAGATTTTAATGCTGAAAGATGGAGAAAAGTGCTTACTGAAATTTCCAAAAAAAATGTACAATTTCCACTTATTTTGATGAAACTGTGCTAATACCTTTGAAAACTGGGTCTGGAAACCTGAGTTTCACTAAAAACAAGTGGAATTTAGTTAAAAATGAAGTCATACCTGAAAATGAAACTTTGATGCTTTAGATACTAGAGTGAATTTTAGCCTGTGTCCATTCACTTGTTAGGGCAATTGAACATTTAGTTTTAACTAAGATTTTCTGAATATACATAGGATTTTATGGAGAAATATTACTTAAGTCAATTAAAAAAATAATGATAAAAGTGCAGGAGACCATTACCTACAAGAATGGAGACTAGGATCTGAGTAAGTAATTCCTCAACATCTGAATTTGAGCTAGAAATGGGAAAGGTAACACATTAAAATTAATTTTTGCCCAGTTGCTTATATTTTTTTTATGTGTACTGTTTATTTAGACAAGAGATTTGGACTGAACTTTTGGAAAATAATTTGAATAAGTTACTTAATTACATATAAGTTACTGCTCTTTCTGAGTGAATGTGTAATTTCTCCTAAAATGGAGCCCTGCTATTCCACTTTATTTTGCAAGTGAAAAATGATCCTTTGCTCAAAGCTCCACTGACTTCAAGAGGGTGTACAGCCAAGATGTAAAAGCTTACAGGTAGTGTAACTTGCAGGATTCAGCCTGAACCTTCATGTATTTCTGTATTATATATTTGAAATGTGCAACTTAAACAGGAGATAATAGGATCAGTAATCCTTAAGAAGGGCATTACAGAAAGTGAGGAGCTACATGTTCTTGATGCTAAGGACATTCTGTGCTAACTAGTACAGTTAGTAATAAGCATCTTAGAATTGTACATAGCAAACTTACGAGCTAAAATGATGAACATGTTCTGGTATAGTGACATTTTTTTGCTGGGTTTGCTACTAACACTTGTTCTATTATGCAAATCAGCAAATAATATTTTTAGAAATCCTCTTTTTATTACTTTTCTCTGTCAGATAATTGCAGCAAAATAGCAACACCTTTTTATCCACAAACAATTGGGTAGAGTTAGAAGTCACTGGAGTGAGAACTTACATTTTTAAAGTGATCATGAATATATTAACTATTACTCTAATTGTACTCTTTTGGCATTCTCTTTTAACTGCAGCAGTGTGAGAGGATTCCCAGTATCTACTTCAACAGTAACACAAATCTGTGGCACAACAGTGAAACTATTAAAAAAATAGTTATGTATTGTTAAGTGCTATCCATGCATGCAGCAGTACCAAGAGAACTTTGCATCTAAATATGCCAATAAATCCTGATTTGTCTGTAGAAGTGACATACCCATCAGCAAAATACACCAGAAGTAATTATCCAGTCATCCTGAGTGCACAATGAAGACGAAATTAATTTCTTTAAGGGGGTCTTCAATAAAGTTTTATTTTATTTATTATCATAGTAGAAAATGAAATAAATGTTAATTTCCACAATAAATGAAATAATTTGTTTATTTTCAAATGTGATAAACGCGAATGTAGCATAGCTAATAGACATTTCTACATTCAGACACAATCATTCAGGTTTTAAATAGCTTAATACTGAAGTCATTAATGAGTTACAGAAGTATAATTTCTGACATTACTTGTCTAAAAGAGTAATCTCACTACACTTTAAAAGTACACTGGAATACTATTGCTGTTGTTCATATATTGCTTCCTTTTGACGTGACGGAAGATAAATTAACGAATTTGTGTTTGCTAAGCACTTAGTATTATTCTTCCTCTCTCCCTCTCTCTCTTTTTTTTTTTTTTAATAGAAGAAAAAGGAAGTCTCTATTAATGCACAATGGAAGCAAGAGTTTTTCCAGTTCAGCAGTTTGAGTTGTTTCAAGAGGAGAGTAGCATGGTCTGTAACTCTGACAGCTAGTAGTAGTTTAGTTTACTGCTTCTACCACCTGCCTTCTGGCTTATTATTGGAAGCAAGAAGCATGCAATTAAGTATGAGGAAATGAAAATAAATGACACTGTTCATTGCACATTACAAAGTGCCTGGCAGAAAGAATGCAGCTTGCTGGACCTGGTGACCCCCGGGGAAAACATGTCTTGTGCCTGAGAAAATGCCAGTGAATCAGACATTGACCGTAGTTTTAACTGATATCAAACACAGTTGTTTTCTTCCTAACAGCTTTAAACTTTTTAAATTTTATGTTAGTTTAATTCCAGTTGTTTTCTTCAAAGCATTAAGATACTAATCTAAAGTGAAACTTACTGTGTGTATAGAGGCTACAGCACGCTAAACGTGAAGGGATGTCTTAACAGTTTCTTGGGGAAAAGTTTTTGGATAGGATTTCCAATAGGACCAATTTTTTTAATTATTATTAAATTCTAAGCCATATTTTAAGAGTTCATGTTTTTTAAGAGATGATTAATTCAGTTTGTGAAGCAACACTGCATTGAATGCAGTGTTACTAAGTATATAACTTAGATCCTCCCCTTGCCCCAAAATGCTTGAACAATTCTAAAATGCCTATTTTGTGAATGCTAGATTCTCTGTATGTGGCTTCTGCAGTTGTTAAAACATAATGGTAACAATTGGTTTTTAGTCATTCATCGAAAATTCTGTAAGCACCCCTACCAAGCTGAGTAAACATTATCCTGGTATTACAGAATAGGAAGAAACTGCAGCGGAGGGAAATCTGAGAGTTTACTCAGAACGTGCAGCAGATCAAAAAATAGTTAAAAGTGAGATACCAAATTGAGCAGGAAAATAGGAGTTTTACATAAATAATGTTTTTCTGCTGCAGAAGTCAAATTCATCTTTTGTCGATCCCAGATGACTCCAGTGCATGAATTCAGCCACTACTGTCTGTTTTGTGTGGCCAGCTATAAGTAGCGGAGGAGCTTTCATAATGAAAGCAGAATTAATTAGTAACTTCATGTTTTTATGATCTGCTACAAAGCCAGAACACAGGTGAAGTATGCCAAAGTTTATAAATTTTTCAGCAAAGCTGAATAGCCAGTAAATACTAGAATACAAATAACTTCAGGTAGAAATGCTGCCAAAACATTGTGCTTTTTAATGATTTCATACTGAGAAGGGAGTATCTTGGTAACATGATGGGTATTGTTTTGAGTGTCATTTTATTCACCCCATAATCTGAAGTAAAACTTAAGGGTGCAAACTCAGGAGGAATTGAAACCATGCAAGGTCCAAACAAAAACCACCAACTTTCACATTTATGGCTGAATGTAAGCACAGGAATCCTGTCTCTCTCCCTCTCTGTCTCTCTCTCTTCCTCACCCACACCTTGTTCCCTCCTAATCTCTTTCTCCCTTCTTCTCTCTATATTTTTCATGGAAACTAGGTAGAAGGAATTGTTTTAATCCATACTTTGTATAGGTAAACTTCCCATATTCCATGAAAAGAAGTGTTCTCTATTGCACTTCTTAATATGACTTCTTATATTCTGATAAAAAAAAAAAAAAGAAAAAGAAAAGATATCACTTGTTCAGTTTCTTCAAGTTAAAAACCGTGTCTTTCCAGAGATGCTTTCTATCCTTAGTCCTGCACAACATGAAATATGGTTGACAGTTATATTACCACACTGCAGATTGCAAAGCAATTCACATTCACACTTCCAAGTGCCTCTCCTTTCAAGACTTATGGATGTATGCCAAATTACTTGCATTATGGTATATGGCCTTCTATACATACTTTATAGAAGAGGCCTTTGGTTTCCATTAAAATCAATGAAGTAGAGTCCCAAACAGCTTTTCTATAGAGTGTAGTGGATGTCAAGCAAGGTTAATAATAAAATACTACATATATAATACATGTCTTCAACATACATCCATATTTCTATTTTTAACATGTTTTTTTTTTTGGTATTTAGGATGGAAACTCCACTGATAAACTTAGCTGTTGGGTTAAGTTCATCTTTCAGTTTTTACCCTCACCAGTGTATGTGAAAAATAAATATACAATTTAATACACTACTTAGGCGATGTTTCCCAATGTAATGGACCAGCAAACATTTAAGGAGCATAAGGTCTTATGCTAAAAGAAAGAAAGACACATTAATGTTTCAAAGGAAATGGGTGAAACACAAGATACCCTTCAATGCTTGTTCATCTGGACAAATAAATGACTATGCCATCTCATAATGCCTCATTCTTAGTCTCTAAGTTCACTTATTTCATTATGGTAGTTAAATAGACAAGTTAAAAACAGATCAGAAGGAATGGTAAAATAATATAAATAATATTAATTCTATGAACTATGAATATGCTTACTTTTAGTCGCATTTATGTGATAAGTGAAGCAAATTTATAGATTTTTAAAATAATGGACTCATGACAAACAGGTTAATTACTGGCCAGATTTTGGGGGAAGATGAGAGAAAGGACATGCTTTAAAGACATCTGAGTAAAATCTCTTCTCCAGTGAATTTAGTGAGACTAATGCTAGAATGATGTGAAGGCGCAAGACAAGCAGAAAAGTTGTACAAAGAAGTGTATGGAGTGGAAGGGTACATTTCATCTTTCTATTTATTGATTTACTTTTTCAATGAAATTATCGCTTTCCTTTAGGCTTACTGAACCTAGAAGCAACATAGCAACAATACAGTTTCAAAATTGCCTTAAATCTGGAGGAGAAAAAACAAGATAGCATGGAAATCACTGTTGCTGGCTGTTTTCAACAAGTGTGAAATCCTTAAAGTTCTACTCATGTTAAAAGAATGTGGCATTAGAGTGGGGGTATGGTGGACTCATGATACATGTTTCTGTGTATCATATTTTTCTGGTCCACAGTCGCTGTGGGGCTGTATTCTCGCAAATGCAAATGGATTTCAGACAGTATTTTTCTCTGTAATTGTAGCATATGTGAAAATTGCTGATCTTTATCTCAAAGATAGTCTCTAAAATCACATTCTGTGGTTATCGAACATCAGTACCTCCTTTTATCAAGATAGCTTGAAAGAAATGATAGGGAACAGTAAGCTATATGTACTGCAAATGATTATCCACATGTAACATTGAAAATGAAGCAAACCAGTGCCATTTAGAAATATTGCCTAATTAGTAAGACAGAAAGTATGTTGGTTAATTTCAAAATTCTGAAAAGAAATTTCTGGGGATTAAATATAGTTCATAAGAATTACTGTATTGGGTCACGCTTCTTCTTATCTCTTAAAAGGATGCATTAATTGTGCTAGGAATAGATTACAGCAGAGAGTGCAAGTTCATTGTGGTCTTTCGTTTAGTGTGCCCACATACTTCAGTAGTTTCTTCTGGTAGGTCTAAGCCTCATAAGTTCATCTAATCTCTTTCAAAATCTTGAAGATCACCCCTGTCACAGAAAAAAAAAAATTGTTGTCCATTGAAGTGGTTGAACAGAAATTCCAAATTTAAAAAATGAGTAAGTTGTATATTTTCTTTACAAAATTGTGATGGATCAGTCATAATTATGTAAGCCTTTTCTCCAGAGTTTTGTCAGCTCTGAACATCATGCTATGGTGGCAAAAATTAGCAAAGGGAGTCTGTAAAGAGCATGAAGACAAAAGGCAGAAAATTCAAACTTATGAAAGGATGTTGCTGATATCCTTTGTATTAAAATCATTTATAAATTTCAAGATCAATTTTAAAGGGACAGTAGCTTTTTGCCAAGAATTTCACTTACAGATCAACCAGGTGATCAATTCAAGGAAAATAAGATGATTGAAGATGTTTAGAACTGAGATTAATGCAAAATGTGTGGTTGAGTATATAGGAAATTACTTGGCAACAGCAGTATGCCTTGAACTGAGGAAATAAATTTCTGTTTAGGACTACTTGCTCTAAAGTTGAGTTCTGCTCAGATTACTGGAGAGGACGTCTGAATATAGTAAAATTTATGACACAAAAGCAGGTGACTATCACCTGCTTCTATCCCGAGTTAAACTGTATGAGCTCAGATATTATTTCCCAGTTGTTATTAGCTCATTGGTAGTTCACTGTAAATTTTCTCCAGGAGCACTTAGTGAACTGCCCTGGAGACCGCTAGCCAGATCCTCAGCTGCTGACAAGGAAAAAAGGCATGAGTGTGAGGAAAACATCAAATTCTCACATAAAGTCCCTGGTGTCTCATGCAAGGACCTCCTGCCAGAATATATTAGTCTAGCTCTTTGATTTCTCTTTTGTCCTCTACTGAGCTGAGTGCAGCAAGTCCAGAGCTATAATACAATCTACTGTGTTTTAGGAGCCTAAGAAAAATCGTAAGAACAAGATTATATTATATACTTATCTAACTTTGGAGACAGCTCTCTACATTTTTTGCATAGATTGAAAGTGGAGACCAAAGTTACAGCTCCTGCTAAGGTCCTGGTCCTGCTAAGTAATGGTGAGGCCAGCATTCAAGTGAATGTGATTGGTAGAAGCTGAGGATGCTGAAACCTTTACACAGTGTACAAGTATGTATGACCTAGTATGTTTTCATTATAACATATATTGTTTTTATAATCCCAGAATTGTGAGGATAATTAAGTATCTGATATTCACTAATAAGTCTGTAAGTCTTGAAAAAATGCTGATTGGTTTAAGTGGAAAGGAAAAGTATTCAGAAAACATAAAATTATGATGTATTAGCACAATGTCAATGAGAATCGAGTGCTAGTCTTTTATATTTTTTCACTGGTGTTCCATAAACATGCAACACATCAGGTTAATATATCAAATATATACATAAAGTCTTCCTACAGTGTTCCATATATTGCTGTTAAATCTTCTGAGATTAAGTGAAAACAGAATGCGATGTACTCTAAATAAATATAGAGCTACTGAATCATAACAAAAAAAAATTTGAATTGTCTTTTTACCATAAGATCTATGTCAGAATCTCCTGGTGAAAATGCTGATAGGTTGAAATCAGATACTATTTTTCTTTTTTCTTTCTCAGAAATGTGCCAATTTCAACAAAACCTTTTCAGTTTCAAGAAGGTTTTTCTGGTTAAAAGTGAATAAAGCTTAGAAGACCCACCTGGCCAGTAGATGTATGTAAAGTAAGACAGCACAAAGGTCAGTCTGTTCCCATGCCTACTTTACATGATGGGCTTGAACCTCAGTCTTCAACTGAGGTGAATGCCCTGCCTCTTGACAGTAGTTTCAGTTTCCCCCACTGAACGTGCTCCAGTCTGTTTATGCATACACATAAGTGATCATTTCAGGGACGGAGCTACAGTCCAGCTCTAGCACAGGGACCCAACAGGGGGTCCCTATTCCTCAAGAGGAAAAAAAGATGTTCATTTCCCCCAGAAAATGTTTGAATATTCCAGAAATCATCATTAGAAACAGAATTCTGACCAAAGTAGCAAAAAGGATAAAAGATAATCAGGACCTGTCTGGATGCCTACCTATGCGACATATTGTAGGGTACCTGCTGTAGCAGGGAGGTTGCACTCACTGGTCACTTGAGGTCCCTTCCAACCCCTGCAATTCTGTGATTCTGTAAAAAAATGAAAGTATTATTGGAATGGTAATATTTCAGTAGGTAAACACTGCAGCACTAAGCTCTCTCTTTATCTACTGTATATGAAGCAGCGATATAGAACAGAATTCACCTGACAGAGAGAAATGTTGCCCTTTTTTTTTAATCTGTGGACTTGGTGACAATTTCTTGTTAGGGTGAAGAGTATAATTCTTATTATAGACTTCTGGAAAAGCACACCCCACTAAAGCCATTTGCATGTGGGGATCAAGCTGACAGGAGGTTCACCCATGCAGAGGCAATCTCATGAGAGATTATTTGAGCTAATTGCTTATCTACCAAAGTGACACTGAAAAGCTCAGTCCTGCATCTCCTGAAGACAATAGGAAAAAAAAAATCAACAAACAAACCCCCTACTACATTCACTTCTGTAGCCTTATATCTGCTTTTCATAATACCCTTTTACTTTGCATTTCATTTAGCTATCAAGCAATCTCCTGAAACATAAATTCTTTTTGGTCCCCTTGATATAAGATTTCACTTTACTTAGAATGTTTGACTCTTACTTGCAAAGACAGGATAAAAAAGCATTTTATTTGTGATATGAAATGAGAGTGGAACAAGCTCCTACAGGCAGGCTGCTTTGTTGAGTCAAATTTATACTCTCATTTTGAGTGTGGAGCTTATACCATTCTTCACTTCACAGGAGGAGATATGCTTTACACTAATACATAGTAATCTCTGTACATTCCCTACTCACTTTCTTTGCTTTCAGCCACACCTTAGTGGGAAATTTCTCTGAGAAATTAACATGGGAATTGGCTTGCAACTGCATTTTCAAATATATTTATCAGTGCAGTTTTTGTACTGTTATGACAAAGAGATTGTACTAATTATAGTGATTGATTTTTGATGGCAGATAAAACCCAGACACTGAAGACTTCTACATATGGAATGTTTATCTTTCTAGTACATTTTGAAAATGAAATAAGTTAAATTATTGTTATTTTCAAAACAGTTTTTAAATTGAAAAAGTGATGAGTGAAAGACATTAAGAAATTATGTTCAAAAGTCTAAGAGGTAGTGTGTTGTTTTCTACAAATATTAACAATCAAGAGAGAAGATCTTGCATTATTTTTGTTTTCTGTAATCAGTGTAATAGAGAGGTTGTATATAATAGATAATGCTAGCTATGTCGGTACGGGTGTCTTGCAAAAGCTAAATAAATAAAAAGTGACTTAGCTTCTATTTACCTTGCAGCAGGTGAACAAATAATGTGACAGTGAAATAAATTATTTTTTCCTGCCAGCTAAGCATATCGTCAATCCTTCTTACTAAAGTAATGAAGCAGGAAAACAATATTTTGTTTGCTTTTCACTGTGGTGGAGAATGTTCACATCAAAAAAGAAGATAACACTTCAAATTTAAGGATAGCTGTGGTATGGTTTTATCACCTTCCTCCTACGTCATGTATTGCTTTTTGTTTTAAATCAGTCTGAGATCTCTCTGGACTATCCTGTCAGGAATATTGCCTCCTAGCAGTTGATAGAAAAATTTCTAAACAATAAATATGGTCACTGTGTTCTGGAAATTTTATTTAAGTGCTGGGCTACTTACCTAATTCAGGATTTTTTTAAAGCAAGCATATGCGACTTCTGCTTATACAGTCATCTTCAGGTCCACTTAATTCTTACCTGCTTGAAAAGTATGATGGCAATAGTGCAAAAGCAATACAAAACAAAATACACATTTATTTATCTCTAATACAGTTGTAAGTCCTGACTTCAGTTTAAATTTCAGAGATCAATTCAGAACAAAGTATATGTAAAATATTAGAGATGGCCTTTTATGGAGAGAACAGTGAAGATGGTGTTCTGTTGTTTACTTCCTCTGACAGAATTCCAGGAGGACATTTTCCTTGGATTCTTTGATATTAGACTACTAAGTACTACCAGTCCTGAACTTCTGAAAACCTTTATAATATGTATATCTGACAGCTTTGAGAAGCAGTGGGAAGGAAGTGAATGAGTGTGTGCAGAACTGAATCTTGTTGGCAACTGGGAAAATTGCCAGTAAATTCAATGAAGCTTTTCATTAAATTCAATGTGTTGTACATTAAAGTTCATTTTGGCCCACTCTCTACAGCTTTTAAAATTATACAGGTTAAAAAATTTATATGAAATTTTACCTACTTGCAAATATTCAATTTTGTGTTGAATCTATTTTAAGCTCACATGAATAATTTTGAAATATCTGCTAAGGAGTCATATCATGTATACAGTTTCTTTCTTTTTATTTTCTGTCTATGTGAATCAATTGAAGCACGTGGTGTTGTTTTCCTGGGTACTTATGTGTGCACATTTAACAGCAACAAATGAAAATATGTATACACGGTTCATTTTGTGTCTAAGAAAATTCTTCTCTTGATGAATGATTTTTTTCCGGTTATGCCAGAGTGATATGTAATTAAGATTGTTCTCACCTTTCTCTCTTAAGTTCAGATTTTTTGTTTTGTTTTGTTTGTGATGACCAACTTCCTTTATCAGTAAATGTCTATGAGAAGGTGAGTCCCAGAAGCCATGAACCTTGAGACCCCTATGGAACAAGGCATGTTTTTATTCCTTAAATGTGGAAAAAGGGAAGTCCTTTCCTCCCCATCCTGAGAAGCTATAAACCTGGAGGGGATTGTACCAATGAAATGCTGTGAGTAGGAATGGTTTTCTACAGAGGGTGCTTTGCAGCACCTTAGGTCACACATTTGAATTCCACTAAGACTGGTTCCTAAGTCAGAAGGCAGAATTCCCAGCCAAAGGCTGTTTACTGACCCCTTTGAAGTGAGTGTATGCCATAAATTTATTCCCTCATGTCTGGACACGAATAGCAGTAACTAGAGGCCTTGAGGCCAAGAGAAGACGAGAGGTCCTCTGGTACAGAAGCAGTTACATTCACTGATATTAGACTATTGCTGTATCCTGTAAATTAATTCAGGGACATCAGTTTTGAGCAGTGACAGGTTAATTTCTATTTTAAAAAATTCCACAAGATGAAAAACATTCTGCAAAAAACCACTATCAGGATATGGCTCATATGACAGATAATGAGTTATCCCAAAGCATAAGTAGACCCAAAGTTACTTTGGGTGGGAGTCAGTGATGGATTCTTGGAGTACTGCTCTGGGGAGTTCAGATGTGTTTTGAGGAGACCTGCACCATCCTACAGCACTGGCTGTGTAGTGTATGTCATAGAGGTGATGGTACCTCTGATTGAAGTACAGGATAACCATTTTTCCAGCTTTAGCCATAGTCTTCAACCTCAACAACAACAGAAGCTACAAACCTTTCTATAAGTCTTTGCTCCTTTCCCTGTCGTAATTTTTTCTGTCAGTGTTTTGTGCAGTCTTTATATTTGTTTTAAAAATACAGCTTTCAAAGGTATCCAGTTACATATTTTTTCTTATAACGAATTTCCATTCTATACATTTCAAATACTTCTTTCCATGGCTGGCATTGCTTCTGCTACAGTAATTCCTATCGTACATTGATTATGCTTCATCAAAGTGTTATGTAGGTTTAAAACTGCTCTCTAGATTAGACTAAGATAGTGCTTAAACTTATTCCTGCTTGTTTAAGTTTTAGTGTGGTAACCTCAGAAATGATAGAAGGATACAAGCAAGGACTCATAATTGATGCTTCTTTACTGTTATTCTCCTCTGTCTCCACAAACAGCAACCCTTAATTATATTGTTTATGAATTGTTGATGTTTTTTGGTAGTACCAGTGCCTATCCTCTAGGTGCCTGTTCAGATTTGTATCTTTTTTTTTTACACTGTCTGTTGTCCATGTAGAAATAAGGAATTTACTTTGGTTTACTTTGGTATGTTGTCAGTCAACTTGCATGAACAAAGGAAGTAATACCGTATCTTTTGGTGACATGAAACTCCGGTGAAAGAAGCAAAAAAAAATTATACAGTGGTAAGAACAACCGTGAACCAGTAGGAATATAAAATGTCTTTACTTTGTTATCTCACAGCACTGAGATGCTCATAACAGTTCAGAAAGCGTACCGCCCACACCACAGGATCTTGCTCCTCTTTAATTTTCTCTAATTTGTGTAGTGAATAACCAAATACTCATAATGCAATTAGAAGATAATCAGGCTTGTAATTATGTTAATTGCTGGAGACTTACATCAATCCTCCAGCAAAGTGATAGTATTTCAGGGGAACTGTTAACATAGGAAGAGAGAGGAAGCAAACATGTGAGAGAAAGAGAGACTGGAGGAGTGAGAAAATTGATGAACAGCTTAGGCTTGTATCATTGAGCAACAATGAGAATACAGTGGTGCAACAATTGAAAAGGGCCTCAAGGGAAAAAACTCAGAAAATTAGGTTTTTGGTACCAGCAACTCAACCTCTTTTGTCTGTTTTCTTCCCATAAATAATCATGTTGTGCATCTATATTTATTGTAATAAACCCAATTCAGAGAAATCAGATCCATAGCTGAACAGGGAACAAAAGGGAACTGTTCAGCTATGCAGCAGATTGCCATGTCTCCCACACCACTGAAAGAGCCACTGTATTACCTTCTGTCCTCAACTCCTGGGGGTATTCTTTTCTCATGGTGATGTCCGATATTACATTTAAAACCATAATACTGCAACTGCAATGGCCTGTCTCAGGACTGTCATGGATCAGTCATAATCTGTGAAAAACGTACAATACATAGTGGACTGACAGAATTTATAAAATAATCCGCACTGGAGATGCTTTTTTTTATTTACCTTTTTGTCTGTACAAATGTGGATTGTAGTGATTGTCTAAGCCCTTTGAAAGCCAGTTATGTCAGTTGACATCTGATATTAGTTGTAGACGATGATTGCATTTTATTAGTGTGGTTATTCTCAGTTTACAGAATAGTCTTCTGTGTTTAGACTACTTGCCAGAAATTGTCTAACTACCTTAAAAAAAAAAAAAAGTACTATTACTAAGTTATTTATTTATAGTAGTTTAGAAGATAGTTTATATGTAGGAAGATAAATGAGTAGGAATAAAGGAAGTTAGGCTCCCTTTACTCCCATTTGATCTTTTTTTCTCAGATGCCATGATGGTGATGAAGAAGATAATGAAAAGTTGTTTTGTCTTTTTGCTTTTGTGTTTGTGCATGCAATTAAACTAAAGGACATTTTGCAACATTTGGCCAGAAATTTACTTAAATGTAAAAGTATGTTATATTCTCCAACTTCATGGAAAAATACTTGCCATATATTTTAAATTGGCATTATACTATTATTTATGAACTCTATGAGTAATTATCTAAAGAGCTGAGGAATTTTATACAAAACATTTAAAGAAATGTAAATATGCTATTTCAAACTACTTTCTACATGTGACTGTTGCATTTTTTAATTCAATTTCAACTATCAAGTGTCAATGATCTTTCCTACCAGATAATATCTTTAAATTCCAATTAAGCTTGATTTCTCCATTCTAAAAACCCTAGAAAGAGTCAAAAGAAACTCTCTCAAGGTCTTCATCAACTAGAGATTTCTCCCCTGTTGTTTCTTCAAACAGATGAGTGCTGCATACTTTGGCTCCAGCCATGACAACACAATACCCATGAAGCAGCCCTTAAAGATCATTCTGGTGTTCACACAGCAGGAGTTTGGAGAACATAAACCCAGTATAAGCCCAAGTTTCCAGACACATAATTCCTCAGCTCTGTGGGGCTGCATGACCTTGTTTGGCCCATCCTGGTGAATCCTTTATGAGGAAGTGTGGTGAAGATGTGTTCTGAGATGCTCCATATCTCTTTTGAGGCTCTGCAGGTGTCTGAAGGAACTGTAGTTGTCTGACAAAAAGACTAAACAAAATGTGTACATGGGGCATCTCCAAATCAAAACAGCTCAGGTGAAAAATTAACAAGGGGAACATTGCAGCCTTCTCCCTCACTCCATGTCCTGACCACACAGCTCTACACAACACACATCCTAGCAGTGCAAAGTGGTTATACTGTTCAGCAGTCCTCTCTATCAAGGATGGAACTATCCTCAGCTTTAATTTATACAGGCTGGCACTTGGACCTTCACTGAGCTACAATTTCATTTTACCTCAGCACACTTCCAAAATTTCTGAAAGTGAGGTTTCAGATGCCACCTGAAGAAGAAACTGACTCTCTGGGAAGAAAGCAAATTTTTAAAATTAAAAACAAATGAACAAAAAACAACATGAAGCTTTACCTCTACACCTACTTCCTCAGCTGAACAGCTTCACTGTCCAGTAAATGCTATGAGATCTTTGTATGAATGCAATTATGAAGATATCTATGATATTTTACTAAATTTAGGACATTTGCCAGTAATAAAGTGTAATTTATTATGAAAAATATATTTGTTATATATTGTTGTAAATGTGTGTAGAATTTTAAACAACTGTCATCCCAACCTTATGCATGGTCTAATTTTATTGTCTTTTGTGGAAGCTTACTATAGATTCCCATCTAGATTTAGGAGAGGACGGAGTAGAACAGGTGGTGCAAACAGGGAAGCTTATAGGCGAGGAACTGCAGGTTAAAGAAGTGTATTGAAAGTCAAAATTTAAAAGAAATGAAGTTTTGTTCAGTTACAACTTCTCTTCATGCTTCTCTTGGAATCTTCTTTGGATTGTACCTGTCAGGAACAACCTCCTTAAAATTGGCTTTGTGTGTACCTGGAATTTGGATTTGCTTGTGCAGGTGGGATGAAGGGTTGACTTATAAATCCCAGTGGCAGTATCATGTGAAAGACTCCCTTCAGGGGCCTCTTGGCACTTTCTGTTGGTAGCGCAATAACTGTATTTCATGACATTGTCCAGGATACGGGCAAGAGAAAGCATTATTATTCACAAGCCCCAGATGCTGGTTCAATACCCTGTTTGTTTTCACTAAAATGTCTTTGCTTCTGGCTGTCAAATCTCAGGATTTTCCTACAGGTTAATTCGAGTTGGTTTCTGAAATGGTTGCAGACTCCCTACAGCTGGTCCAGTATCTGTCTAACTTTCTCAATCATTCATTTGCAGTGTGGCTCTATACTTTCTGACGAAAGGCCTTGAAAATTTCTGCCTAATCTGATCAGGGTTCTCCAGGTTAACTCTTTATGAATCATCCTGTACATGAAATAGTTGAAATAAATGAAACTAGTATGAAAGACTTGGACTCATTGTCCCGACACCAAGGCACATACCCCCTTACTCCCACTGCCAATGCAGTAGATCCCAGCCTCTTTTAAGTGAATTGTTTCTACCACACTTCTTTGTAGGTAGATGTCTGAGAAGACTGCTGTAAAGGGGTGAAATAAATGCACACCAAAGAAATAAAAATTATCAGTGTCTGTCTTTGTTAAGATGGAGAACATAAGAAGAATTTTCTTTCTTTAATTCTATGGAAGAAATGCACATACATTTGACAGAACATTTTTTACCAGCCAGTGACACAAGGGAGTAGCGGTGAAGGCGGAAAGAAATAAGGGATTCAGGAAAATATTCTGTGATTTGGATTAAGTTCAAACCACAGATCTATGTGTCATAATCAGGAGGACAGGAAGAAGAAAAAGAAAAAATTCATAACGTCAATGAAAATGTATGCATTTTGAGTGAATTTCTCCAGATTGTTGCAAGCACGTGATCAGTCTAATGACAATGCATACCAAAACAGAGCCTGGCATTATTTTAGAACATCACCTGTTTCACTGTTCATGACTGTGAAGTTCAAGAAAAGAAACGATTTAGTTCTTATTTCCTGTCTTTGAGCCTATCTCTGCATGCGGTTTATATAAGAGCCTCATAGAGGTATGTCCTCCTATCTCTCCCCAACCTTCTGTCTGCTACATGTATATTTGTTACTGTGCACTACTGCTCTGTGTTGGATCTACGTCTTGGCATTCTTAAGTTAGAAGAGTCTAGTGACAGTGGCATATATGTATCTCCAGTGACAAGCAAGGCACTTCAAAATACTGTGCATCCTCTACATATATACACATAAATATTTTCCCATATTTCCCACCTAATAAAAGCTGATGACATGTGCATGTAGATGAACATCTACCACACATACAGGAACAGATACTGTAATAACTGCTACTGCTGGATCAATACAATACAACACAACTCTATGTGATAGCAGGACCTGAGCAAATTAAGTTTGGAGTTGTTATTGTTCCTTTGTAGAAAGAACACTAGCTTCTTCTACAGCAGAGTGTGAAAAGCCATGCTAGTGAAGCACTAAAAATGCTGCTAAAAATGTTAGCAGGTTACCACACAGTTGTAGGAGGAAATGTATGGATACAAACCAAGCTGGTTTACAATGTAGATGTTCATGGGCATTTGGAAAACTGAATGAACCAATGGTACTTTCTTCTAAATGTGTCACATTATTCTGGGAGTTATGTGAAATTTTGAGTAAATCTGAGATGTGACATATCCACTGACTAGTCAGTGAAGAAAAATATAATTACCTTCTTATAGTAAATATAAAGTAGGAAGCCTTTCCCAAAACTCTGGCCACATGCAGGAAATGAGTAAGAAAGTTTGGGATGAGAGACATAAGTATAATTTTGTTTTCTTTTCCTGTGGGAGCTGTGTGCAGAAAACAAACAAACCAACAAAGCAGTACAACTTTTAAGGAAGAAAACAGAAGAAATCCAAAGACAATCAGAGAAGACTGATTTTCAGAAGGAGCTAAGAATGTGTCCTTGGGTTAAAAGCTATGGATACTTTTGTTGTTGTTGTTGTTGCTTTGCTTTGTCTGTTTGTTTTAAACAAAACAATTGGGTATATTCTTTTTCTAAACACAATTCCTTGAAATAGATGCAAGACTCCATCAACAATTCTTCAATGCTGAAGACACTGATTTCAGTTTAGTAATTTATTAAAAATAGTATTTTCCATTTGGTTGATTACCCTGAGACTTTGCTTTTACCCTGTAAAAGCATGGGCTCAGGTATTTCGACTCAAAGTATTTACATTTCATTAATAAATAAATAAATAAATAAAATAACAACACCCTGATTTTAATGTTAAGTTTAGAATTATGTTTTAAAACAAAGAGATTTTAGCTAAAAAAAAAGGATAAATTTTCTTTTCTGCTTTCCTGCAGATTGGCTTCATGGCCTGGCTTGCTTACTTATTTGGATTTACAGCCTGAAATGAAAATAAAAGGAAGGCTATGTAGAATGGATGGCAAAAAAGAATTACCTTCAACAAAACTGGAATGGAACCCCTATAAATTTTGCCCAGTCTATTGTCTCATCTGCCAGTTTTTTCATCTTGTGCCAGGTTCTGTCCCTAGATGCTGGTTAATTTTTCCATACATCAAATGCTTCACACCTGAGTGGATTGGCTTTTGCACTGTGAGAAGAATGGGACATCACAAACCCACTGTAACTAGAAGCCAGACTGTCTTTTGGAAACATTGCCTCAGTTTGGAGCCTCTCTTACGGACACTTTCTGGAGGGTAATTAATTTGCATCAGGACACGAGTTGGGCCTCTCTCTTGTGACCATGATAATATAATTAAAAATCATCCTCAAGAATCTTACTGTGTACTTCCACCAGCTGTGCCTGACTCATTTCATTCATTTGATGACAGTGGTTTTGCCCATCTTGGATTGTCTCCAGTGAGTTCTTGCATTTGGGAACATGTTGTCTTTTGTTTTGGGTGGCTAACCAAAATCTATCCACAAATGTCCTCATTCACTCTCCATTCACTGTTACATTCATCAGATCTGCTTTATCATGAATCATCAATTACAAGACATTTCTTTGTCTTTTTTTTTTTCCCCCCCCAGCAGTCATTTGTAACATTAAACGGTTTGGGTTTTTTTGCTGTTCCTGTAATGACACATAATCTAAAATCTGTGTGAAAGACTTATGTTTGAAAGGAGGCCACTGGGTAGGGGACACTGCAAAAGATTCAAGTCACTGTGGAATTCACCCATCTGATTTTATTATGCTGGACTTTTTTTCTGCAGACAACAGCTAAGCTTGCAACTAGAAGTTGTAATTTCCTGCAGCTTAGAGTTAGATGCATGTTTTCTTTTGGTTTCTCCACCCCAGTCACTGAACTGTCTCATTTGACAAGGGAAATTTGCTTGCTCTTTTCTTTTTCCAAAACAGTTCACATCAGTGGTCATCATCTTTTATACAGTCGTTTTGTGATTTTAGCACTTGCTTAGGAAGGGGACCATCACTGGCTCTGCTCAACTCTTCTCATTGGGCACAATTATACTTGCTCCACAGTATCTTCCTTTTCTCTTCCTTTTAGTTTGCAGTGAAGTTTTTATTTGTTTTATAACACTGCAGGTGATGATGAGAAATGCAGCATTTCTTCCTCCTTTCAGTGCATTAGTTTCTTTTTTAATTTCTTAAGGGCATGAGACACTTATGTCCTGATGAATGTGAAAATAAAGAGATGCAATTATGTGCTAAGAAATTGATCTCATGGAATTCTGAAGAACTGAGTGAATTCAGTTAGTGAAACTCACTGAAATTCTAACATATGATGAAAAGTTCAGAGATTCTAAATTGAATAATGTAGAAATTTGTCTGCCATTTAACCGTGGATTTAACATAAATCCATGATTGCATTGTGTGATAAAAGTCCTATTTCAAGAAGGGCCTCAACTGTGTCTTTAGATTCATCCTATCTGGAAAATCTTAAACATAAGTTTCAAGCTAATTATATCCTTTAATACCTTTTCTGATTTGTTTGCTTTACTGTATCAGATTTGTACAATTGAGTAGCTTGATTAAAAAAAAAGCTCCTTAGAATTTAAATCACTGAGAGTTTATTAAGGTCATTAGAAATATATGCATAGCATTGAAATAAACACAGCACACATTCTTTAATACATGTTTGTTTTCTACAGATTGATACTATAATGGCTTTCAAATGTTTTGAGATAGTTCCTTCAATTTTGTTTTCTTGCTACAGAAGTCAAGACCCCGCTAGTTGCTCTTTCCTGGAATGCTGAACACCCACAGCTCCCTTCTGAGTAAAATGTCAGGCAAAGGAAAACAGAGATTAGGAGGCAACATATGTAGACATTCTAGAAATTTTCAAGAAGAATCTTAAATAGTATCTGTGTCTGTTGGGAAGATGTTCTTAAAGCTTAATTTACTTTTCAGTATTTACCTCCACCTTCAAAGTTATGTTTACTGAATTATAACTTTGCTACAAAGTTCAAAGTATAATACACTCTTCAAGAGAAGATGTTTTGGGATGAAAATCTGAATAGGTTAAAATATATACTTAAAATAAATACGTCACCAGTGGGATCTGCTTCTGTCTTATCAGTATATATTGATGTCCCTTTTGGAACCATTTAATAACTGCAAAACACAGACCAGAAACAACCCATACTCCCTATACTTAAACATGCTTCTTGTGTATGTGGCTTAAAGTGGAGAAAACAGCAAAATCTTAGTCGAATGTTATTGATTTTTTTTTAATGCATTTAGTTTTAATTTGTACCTGACAAGTTTCACTTTGCAAGTGAGAAGCTTCTTGTATTCAAGTAACAACATACTTACTAGTTTCCAATACTAGTTTAATGCTTAGTACCCTCTTTCTGTGTAGATACTGTGACCAGAAGCCTAATCTCATCTCAGTGTAGTAGAATCTTGTCTTTTTAAACCACATTCCAAGTGGTGGAATTCTTTATGTTCTAGCAAGCACTTATATACTGACTGCTCTATCCTGGCTGATGCAGGTACCTTTCACAAAGTTCATGTAGTCTAGTCCAACTAAAGTTCCCAAACTTGCACTGTACCACATGAATATGAAGCACACCTAGCTGTGTGTAGGTGCATGTGTGTTACAAATTGTCCATACAATGGGGAGGATGAGGCCGATGTTTGTGTCATTGCTATATCTGCTGCAGACTGACACCGAGCTCCCTAGGGAACAGCTGTCATTGGCTCCATATAACAATTCTGTACATCTGGAGCTGTCTCCCTTCTCTGGACTTTTTAAATACATGCCTTGGCTTCATTTCATCTGTCAGCTTTGGCAGGTGACTGTGAGGGTCAGAAGAGTTGATAAGTGCTGTCATTGTTGTGTCCTGGCAAGAATTCATATAATGGAGGTCTTCCATTTGTGGTACATCTTCTGGAACTGTAATATTTTGCAAAAATCTTTAAACAGGTTTCAAGAAGGAGAATTTATCTCCATTTGTATGGAGCTTGGGCAACATTGCAGTGGATCGAGCCTTCCAGAAACCTAGTTCTGGTCTTTTGATTCTTCCCTATTAGAAATGCTGCCAAATGGCTTCTCAAGATGTATCCAGGGAAACGCTTTCACCCTGCAGTGAAGTTACACCTTCTGCAGTGCAGAAAGACCTACTACTTGCACACGAAGAAACAAATTTAATCTGGATGGAGACTAAATAGAAGCAAGAAGAGAGGCAACAGAAGGACTTAAACTACAATTGTCCTAAGTACACAGTGAATGGCTTTCTGTACCCCACACACATAGCCAGTGCTTTTTAAATATTGACAGTAACCTGTGAGGCAAATACCAAAGCTAACTTGCCTACATGCCTTCACACTGTCTGCTCCTTTTTATCACTCTCCACCCATGAAGGTGATTGGGATGGAGAAAACAGTGTTAAAATTAATTCTAGAAGGAAGGGAACAATCTCCATCCACATTTCCACATCTTACTTTTAACTTTTAACTCATCTTCTATTATGCAATGAGAAAAAAACATTTCCAATATTACAATGAACATGTCAAATTTGCATATTCAGGGATAATTAGCAGGCCAGATAGCTGTGAGAAATGATTTTGTCTTTCATTATATCTGCATACTGCTGCATGGTGGTAGATTATTTTTGTTAGCCTGATATAATTTTATTGCAACTTTAATGATGTATAACCTTTTTGGGGGAAAAGTTATAACCTGTTATCCTGTCAGGAAAGGAAGGAGAATGTTTTTTATGTTTTTATGTTGCTGTTATTCCAGGAAGGCACTGAAAACAGTGCCGTCAAATTTCTTTGTGTATGTAAGTAGGAGATAACTTTGATCAATAAATAAAAGGAGTAAGGGGATGTTCTGACCATATAAGGTCAACCTAGGTCACTTATGATACCAGATTTTGTAGTTATGACAATGGTGGTCCAAGAGAAATGTAGTCTGTACTTTTCTGTAAGCATTTTCTTCTGATATGACTGAATTTCTACGTATCTCACATAAATTTCTATCAATAAAATTATTTTCCTAAACATATCTTGCTTTCAGGACCCTGTGAATAATTTCATAGCTATTTGGTACCTTTGCAAACCCCATTCTAACTTCATTCTTAAAGGAAACTGCGTACTTGCTCTATGCTTCATACATCATATACCCTTACTAAGACTAGCCTTCTGAGCTCACAAGAGCCCAAGCAATCAAAATCTTTTCACTTCCTTGCATCCTAATAAAATCCTAGCTTGATCTAGGAAATCACTCCCATTATCTCGACCTCACAGGTATGTAAGAATAGATTTTCTTCTGTCCTGGCTTCAGCTGACATTGCGGAGAGCACACCAATGCACTGTTTGTTGCTGAGTGGTAGGAATGTATGTGGGTACAGGCTAAGCAGCTCCATGGAGAAGAGCCACCATGGTGTGGTGGCACGGGGTGGTGGCATGGGGGTAGAGCCAGGACAGATGGCCTAAAGTAGGCCAGGGGTTATTTCTTACCATCTGGCATCACGTAGAAAGCTATAAAGCTTTGGGAGAGTTGGCTGGGATTGTGAGTTGTTTCTTAGAGGATAGGTTGGGTAGCAGTCACTGAGGTAGTTGATAGAGGACATTGGTCAGAGAGTAATAAGTAACTGCAGAGCTTTTATTTACATAGTGCATATATATATAAGCTATTATTGCATTTTCTTTTTCTGTCTTTGTAAACAGTTTTTTCATCTCAACCCACAAGCTGTATTTTGTTTCCAAATCTCTTCCTTACCTCACTTGGTGGGGAGTGAGCAAATGGCTGTGTGGTGCTGAGCTGCCACTGGGTTAAAACAAAGCACTTACTCAGAAATATTTGTTGCTCTACTGGAAGCGTCTAGCTACAAACTTTGTTTTTCAATCCATTTTGCCGCAAATCCTCACCTAATTGGACAGCTTAACAAAGCACAAATCAGTACATCATGTGACAGTAAATCTGATGAGTCTAGCCTATGTCTGAACTTTCAGTCATATAGATCTATCATTATACCCAGATATTTCATCTTACCCCTTGAAAGCAAACTGCAGTCTTGTACCATGCCATCAGTAAACCAAAGTCTTTGATATCTGCTGTTCTGACCATGTAACCTGACTGGTAGTGGCATTTTCTCAGATTGTGTATATATATAAATAATATGTATGTGTTCCTGTCTATAGTTATAACAGACTCGATTTTTCAGGAAAGGAACAGATTTAAGAGATTTATTTCCTCATGCTCATGAGCCAGAAGACTAGAATAAGAACTAGAGCCAGAAGAGAAAACCACTTAGGAGTAATTACAGGGCTGTTATGAGTTGCTAGAATTAAGTTAAAGCCTGTGTTTGTGACTGCAATGCAGCCATCAAAAAGTAACAGTTTCTGTCATTAAAGTGACTGCAATCTCTGCTCTGTCAAATCTTGTTCTAATTCCATCCTAGCCCCATAAGCAAGACAATCCTGCCAGATAGCTTCTTGTGTAACATTACCCGTCATGAGCAACACTCATCCTAGCAGTGTAGAATTCTAAGGATTGGTCCGCAGTCTGCGTTATATTTGGCTTGGTTTCCACCACTGTAACATCAGCATTTCAAAACTCAGTGATCCAGAGGAGCCAAAGAAAAGTCATGAAGAGTTTTACTCTGCTGGCAATTAGACCTCTGGCTTTGAGGAGCATGATTTCCATGTAAATCTTAAATGACAGTTCCAGTACCAGCCCTTAAATGCTAGCTCTAGTTGTAGTTACGTGGTATGTGTCCACAAAGAATGGACTGCAACACTTCTGGATGTCTCAATAAGAGGAGTAAGCTTGTTTACCTGGGATTATCTTCAACTATTGTGGGATTCTACACTGAATTATCTAAATGCACATTCTCAGGTCAGAGTTAGTTCTGTCATCCACATAGGCAGCCTGTGGAGGCCTGTTCCTTTTGAGAAAAACACTTAGTATTTCTGTTCCTTGAATTGTTTGGGTGGGGACAGATGGTTGTGACAGACCTTGTATATTCTTCTCTTCACAGCTTCTTCAATAGTCCTTAAACCCAATCTCCCACACCCTACAATTTGAGTTCTTGGCTTTAAATCACCAAAAGTTGCTAGTTGTGCCAAATTTGGGAAGCAGAATGGTTTTTGAAATATGGAAAAGTATCCAATAGGGACCAAGCTAAAGTGATCAGATTCATTGAACAGATTATAAACCATATTTAAGGCAATTTCTCCATGGGTTAAAAGCTGGTTCACTAATAAAAGTTTTAAATGTTTGCCACTCCTCCACCTCAGTACAGCAGTAAAAGTTCTGAAAATATTATACCTCTGTACTGTATGAACAGAATAAAATCCTTCATCGCAGCCAAGCTCCACTTCTCTACTAACAAAAGTCTTACATGCTATATTTATAGAGAATGTTTATTCTGTAGTGAAAATGACCATAAATCCTTACTATAGCATCAGTGCTGCCTATTGAGCTTTGTGTTCTTATAAATGTTCCCATGGGAAATCTGAAGTTTGGCACTAGTATAGTTTTAAAATATCACAGATGGGGTGGAACCTGACATCATGTTGCTTATTACTCTGGTGATCTATCTAATGGTATTCCTTGCTGCTGAAATCTAATAAAAAAGAACATTTTTGAAATATTAGAGATTGGATTAAAGCTCCTAATTGTTTCTTTCATAACCAGGGTAGGTCCATATTAATAATTCTTTACAGTGCCATTCAAAAGACGACATCTGTTTCAGCATACATTGTGAAACTCAAATCTGTTCAGTGCAGTTTTATTCATTTGTTACTTTCCATGAACAAATGTGACTGCACATTTATTTAAATCTTTAGAAACGCGGATGAACAAACAGAAGACAAAGTAAAGTTAAACCTGAATTGGAGACATGCTGTTAAGGAAGAAACAGCTTCATCCGCAGTAGGTGGTTACTGCCTCTGCAATAAGTCAGTGCAGTAACTGAGATGGTCAAACTGTGCTTCTTCCATTCATTCTCTTAAATGGACAGTTCCAAAAAGACTGCAAAAGCCCCCAGTTACTTAGTAAAAGGTCATAAGAAAGAGAGAAGAAATGCCAGGAAAAGAGGCTGACCTATTCAGAATATAATCGTGCCTTCTTTAAAAAGACATCTACATTACAAAGGGAGGGATCTTACTGCACACTTCCTGCTTCTCTTATGCAACTGTTACAGGTAGAACTTTCAGAAATGGAGACAGTGTGGCTTAAAATTTTAGGATTCAGACCTCTTTTGTGTTTGAATTAGCAAGAGTTTATGTACTGGAGTGAAGGAATTGTGTTTTTGATGTACTCAGACAGCAGATTTCCAAGTTTGGCCTTTTGCTAAAATAGGTGGCAATACTGTTGAAAGGTTTGAAGATGTCAATCACAAAAATGCTGTGCTTTATCTGCTGTAGCTCCTGAGTATGAACATTTTTTATATTGCCAAGAACAGTTTTGGAAAGATCACATTTTTATGATTTTTGTTGAATTATGACTGAAATTCAATGCCTTTTGCTGCTCAGCTCTTAGATTTTTATATTTACTAAGCTGAAAATGAAATTAATTCTGCCCCACTCCCACTTTTCTTGAGAACTGGAATAAGTGGCTATAGAAGAAATGGATGCGTACAAGCAAAGGAGAAGGTGATAAAAATGGAAAAAAGTGAAATACTTAAGTGACAAATCTGGAATACATACACATCTTGGCTCAGAGACAGAAAGCAAGGGTAGGAGAGTAGGAGCTCTGTTACTACTTTATTAGGGGCCATATCTTCTCTCAGTTGAGGAGCAAAGAAAAATCCTCTCTTGTTCTGATGTATGTCCAACTAAGGGTCAAGTATGGGATCAGAACAGGTCCAGGAGCACTTAAAGGACAAACTAGATAATTGGAAAATGCATAGGCTTGAGAAAGCCCCTAGCTGAAACATAAACCTGCAAGTCCTTTTTCTGTACCAGCAAATAACATGTATACATATATATATATATTTTCCTTTTCCACCCTAGGAGTGGCCTGTTTACGTCAGCGGGGAAGAGTTACAGCATGGATTGATAAAGCAAAGAACTGCTTTTTGAAGCTGGACTGCTCATCAGTGACAATCCTTATTTTACTCTTTTATGAAGAGACCCATTGTTAAAATATCTCATCAGTTTAAAGCAAGATTTAGATACATGCCCCAAAAAGAACATCTTCCTAACTGGGCAAAATGCTATGTTAATATTGTTTTAATTAGTCAGTAATTGTCAGCAGTTACTGTCACTAAGCTGATCAATCTTTGGCAACGAATATCAGCCACACAAAGTTGGTGCTTCTGAAACTGCAGTGATCCCTTTCAATTTTGGATTGCTTTCCACACCCACCTAAATCTTATTCTTTATGTACAGAACATTGGACCTTGTAGGCTATCTGGAGGCGGAATTTAACAGGCAACTGACCTGAAAGACGCTGCGTGGAATGAAAAGAAGAAAAGTGAAAGCTTGTGTTACCTCTCGAGGTTCCCTAATGTATCTACAGTGTTACCAGAAGGTTCAGGAAGTTGCATCTGTCAAGTGTGAAATTATTAAGCTCCTGAAATGCCCATTAAGAGAATTAGGAAACACCTGGAGATTTTCATCCACCAAAATGCTCTCATCTCTTCATCATATGCAATATATGTAACCTATGAACACTATATATATATTTTTTTTCCCAAAGTGTTTTATTGCCTATTTGTTCAAATGCAAATTTTATGTTTTTCTCACTTTGGAGGTGTGAAAGCAATACTTGTTCTATATTAACAATACGTTTATTTGTTTCCATTGGTATGGTTTTGGTCTTTGAAAGTGAATGTTGTCTTGAATGGATCTAAGATGAAATTACATCCACTCTGTCCTATGGTTTTATAAATACGAAAATTAGATGAAAGGTTAAAAATGGCATAAAAATGATTAAATAGCTTGTTTCTCTGATGCTTTAATTTGTAACTTTGTTGATCATCAGGGCACAAATAAATTTATAACAGCTGTGGGTGAGTATTCAGGGCTGGGAACTGAGTGTTGTATTCAGAGGCATGTATTGAAAGTTAAACAAACTCATCAGAGTCACCTTAAGTACATGAACATTTCTGGTGCATTTTGTAGTTTTACAGCACTGATCCAAAAAAAACACCATAAGGTTATACAATGAGACTCTCAAACAGCCAAGGGATGCAGAAACACTGTCAAAATCACTAGAGCGCAGTTAGAGAGCACTTTTAATGTAACATGAGTAATTGTATATAACAATTGCCAATATCCACAAGCACTAACAATGTCTGTAGTGCAGAAGGTTTAGGCGGCTGTGGCAGACTTTAAATGATAATTATCTTTTCCAATAGTACTTCATTGGAAACTAGTAAGCTTGACGTTTCCCTGCAGCTGCTTCTCCTTCACATATTGCATCTGGCCTAGACCACTGAAAATGATTTAATGGTGAGAAATGTTGAAAAATTACAGTATTTTGAATACTCATTGTTTTAGCTGGTGTTCTGTTAAATTGGTCCTGGTTTACACATGTCTTCAGGGATTTCTTTTAACAGATAGGTTCTCAGGTACTTTGGCAATGCAATAAGCTGCTTGGTTTTGTTTTGTATAGGGAACAAACTTAGGGTATGCTTTGAGCAGCTGCAGTTCAGCTCTCTGAGAGGCAGTCGTAGATTTTCCAAATGTTTATATTAAAAAAAAAACAAACAAAAAACTAGATTAGTATAGTCTCAGTATCTAGGTGTACCAAAAAGGCCTTCTGTCACTTCCTCAAAAGAGGTTTTCAGGATCCCAGGAGAATCCCAAAGAGAAAAATGAAGAGAATACTCTTACCCGGTTAACTAGCCCTGCATCACCTATAACTCCAGAAATATGTGGTGATGAAGTTTTTGATGCAATAGAATCTACAAATATCTTAAAATTTTTGTAATAGCCTTCCTGCAAATTGCAAATGGCTTGCTTTTTCTTTAAACATTGTGCTTAATTCCCACAGGAGTATATCATGCCATCATGAAAATGTTAAAGCCTTTTGCATAACTAGACTTAAACCCATTCTCTGATACTGTCAGGTGATCAAAAAGATAACTACTTCCCAACAGAGTAGTGCTGCTTGGCCACAACTATGGAAGAGCTGGTGTATAGGAGACAAATTTTCAGTACCACAGTGAGTCCTGAATTATAACAACAATCATTTTGGTCAGTGATCTCTCAGTTGGAGGAGAGCTGGAGAAGAGTTAGCTAGCTACTGTTTGAGTGATGGTAGTCCATGTGGAAAATTCAGATTTTTCTCTCAATTACAAAGCTAAGAAGTCAAGCATTTCACTGCAAGATTTCCTGACTAAAAATCTGGCAACTAATGGATTTCTACACCAGTTCTTTACTTTTTTTTTTTTACAGTGATGTTTCTTAGCCATACAGCATTCATTAAAAACAAACAAACAAGAAAAAAATCCAGCCAACTTTACTTGAGACTGAAGGGGTAAACTTTATTATGAGCAAGAGTAAAAACAAACAAAAAATCTATCTGTATATGTGCTGATGCTTAAAAAATGCTCATGTAAATTGAGGATCTTGGGAGGAAAAGAAAAGCTAGATGTTTCTTATCGTCCATTTCTTTTCTCCAGGGATAATAGATAGAACAGCAAATAATGGTACAAATGAGGATAGAATTTTATTCTGTTTGACATAAAATAACACAATAGAAAACTAATATAGTTATATCAATAAATCTTTTAAATGCAGAAAATTCCCTCATTCCAGTGTTGCATTATGAATTCAGTAGCATTACACTTTATTTGACAGTTGGTAGCAAAACTTGAACTCAGATTATTAATAACCTTTCCACAGTCTATCATTAATGTCAGTGGGTGCGGTTTAAGAGTTTTATTTTGGCAAGTGTAATATGTTAACATATTAACTGACTGCTCGTATAGTCAGAGCAGAAATGCTAGCCAGGGAAGGCATTTCACGCCAATTCTGGAGGCACTAAAAATAAACTGCTACTTACCAACTCAGACAACTTAGTAAATGTCTGAATTCTGCAGCCTTTGAAGTGCTACATCAACACTTACTCCAGTGTTTAAGACATTTCTTTCAGTAAGCATTTACATAGAAGAGGACAGTTTGGCTACAGGACATTTGGAGCAGACAAGTCATGTCATTGATATCTTGTCAAGTTTAACATCCAGTGAAGGCAACTGGCGACAGTATGCTCTGCTGGAAGAGACGGGTGGCTGTAAGTGCAGCCTGTGGAGCTTCTGAATATTGACCTCGACCATTGAGCACAGATACAATTATGCATATCTTGACTCACGTTAAGCAATGGAGTCTTTTTTTAGCTATACTCTTGTACATAATACATTTACTGAGGATTACAATTGGTACTATATAAGATGCTACCGTGCCAGCATGAAATGATACACAAATTTAGCTTTTCAGCAAAAACTGTGTGCTATATGGGCACTTGAAATTTTGTTTTGAATTAAGAAATGAGCCTAAGTACTGACTGATAAATTAGAATTTCTCTGTTCCAGGAGGACTTACACTGATGTGCCGTTTTTGGGGTACCAATCCCACAGAGTTGCTCAGAGTTGTCCAAGGCTCTCCTGAATCTCCAAGTGCTGCTTCATAGGAGACAGAATCAAGAAAGGGATCCAATGGTCTCTCTCATAATACATGGACCCACAGATCACTACTGTCTCCTATCAGAGTTCAAGAGAATATTAAAAAAAAACTGGCCTAGAAGCTGCTTGAAAGGATTAATGTAGTCCCTTCCCTTACTTCCAAACTAAAGACTCACACCTAGGCCATCCCTGACATGTTTACTTTCACTGTTTTAAATAACTTCTAATCAGGGAGCTCTTATTATCACTGTGTTTCACTGCTAAAGTCTGGAGCACTACTCTAAAACTGGTTGGATTTTTTTTCTAATAGCTAGCGGAAATGCCTCCTGTTACACATTAGGACAATTACTTCTTTTCCTAACCTCACTAGATACAAAGAATATTGATCGTTCCCTTCTTGATATGTGTTAGAAGAAAAATGACTTTTCTGCCTAAGCAATCATGTTTTTTCAACTTTGTTATGATTTTTAAATTCCTTATCATTCCTTCCTACTTTGTACATATTGTATTCATTTTTGTTTCAAAAAAGGATGGTGTGATTGCTACATTAAATTGGTCTGTGTTCCCACTTTGATTTGTTGAGCCCAATTTTTTCTCCTTTCTGTCTATTCACCTACACTGTCTTTTCGGTAGGTTGCTTCTTAAAATCTTGTTTAGACCGCTTTAAAAGCTTTACAAATATCAAGCTAAATTAGGTCTATTATTTTCCACCAACAGAAAGAAAAGTTTTTCTCTCACAGGAGAAAATGTTAAAGTCATGACATCCTCAGAATCTGTGTTGGTAGTTCCTTGTCATGTTATCCTTTCTATAATTAAAAGATAGATTGTTTAAGACAGCAGCAATGATTCTTGTAATACTTTTTAAGTATTTTAAGTATTTTTAAGTATTTTAAGTATATTAAGTATTTTAAGTATGGAACATCTATTTAAGCCAAAGTTGTCTTTCTTCAAACTATTGTTTTCCTTTTCTTCCTGATATCTATTCTCTAGTTTAAAATAATTATTTTAAGAATCTTTTCATATTTAAAATTGCCTGAGCAAAATGACATTGAATAGTTCAGTAGGCATCATACAGCTAATTTTCTATTTAGTAAGGTGCAGTCCTGTGACATCTGAAGAACTATAAAACCACTTTACATATGCAATACTATGTGAAAACAGAGCCAGAGGAAGTTGTTCATCATACTTCTTTTCTGTTTAACATTACTCTCCTGAATTCAGAGACGAGTCACTGTGCAGAAAACACAGGGCCCCTTCAGCCTGACCTTGAGCACCTCCAGGGATGGGGCATCCACAATCTCCTGGGCAGCCTGTGCCAGTGCCTCACCACCCACTCAATGAAAAATTTCCCCTTGGCATCTATTCTAAATCTCCCATCTTTTAGTTTAAAGCCACTTCCTCCTGTCCTATCACTACCAACTTGTACGATAAGCTGGTCTCCCTTCTGTTTTTTTGCTTTTTTTTTAAGTTCCCTTTAAAAGTATTGGAGGGCCTGGAGCTTTCCCTTCTTCAGGCTGAACAAGCCCAGTACCAAAGATATAGATGAATATATATTTTTTTCTGTACATGGAACATGGCATTCAGTTTAGAAAACTTTATTTTTTCCTAAATTAAAAAGATAGCCAAAGAGAGTTAGGATTGATTTTGAAGTGTTTTAAATAGTTAATATATTTTGTATCATTCAGTGTTAATGTTACTAGACTCACTCATGAAGTGACCGTCGCAATAAATAACACAGTGCAACAAATTGTATGTATTGTGACAGACTTGTTTTCCTAATGCCACTCAATTTAATCATAGGTAATTTTGTCAATTTTTACAACACAACACCAAATTCTTTTCCCCATCCCCACATCTGGCATCACCAAATACTTTAGATGCAAAACTCCAAGTTCTCAAACACTATAGGGAAATGAAGTATTTTCATACATTACATGCCCATTCTCAAATACATCAAGCCATGCTTATTTCTTTCTTTCTGATCAAAGAATTAGAAAATATTTTGTGCTGTGAATAACAAAACAATGGGCTTGATTGTAGTTGTAAATGCTGCTTTTGTTCCTAATCCAAAATTTTTGTACATGTGGAGTGTATGTGTATTATTCTCAGTGGGACAAGTTACACAAGGAACTTAAAGACAATGATCTAATTGAAATTTAAGAACTAAGTTCCAAATAAATGAGAATATTTTCCTCTTATTTTAGTGACTAGACCTTCCTCTGAGAACAGGAAAATTACCTAAGCATTTTAAAGTTTTTCTTAGAGATGTCTGGCTATCACATGATGAAAAGTTTCTGAGTTTTACACGTAAAAATGCTGCCCTTCCTATTCTCTCCCAAGAGATGGTAAGAAAACAGCAAGAAATACAAGATTTGGCTCCTGTGCCAAGATCCTACCACTGCATCCTGGTGTGGAAGCAAAGCAAAATTGTTTAAACAGTGTTAGGATTCCTAAAGCTTTGATTTCATTGGACGTGAAGAGTGCTTTTACTAATATCTTTTATAGAGTCTAAGAGAGAAGGATACAATGTTGCATAGAGAACCTTTGAAAGATTTGTGCTGGAATAGATTTTTATGAGATAAATCTCTCATGCCATGTTGCATGGGTTGCCAGTCAGCTTCCAGTGTGTGTGCCCAGGGCTCTTCCTCTGGTAGGCCTTATAAAAATCCCAAAGAAATGTTAAAACCACTATTGCTTGAGACAGAAAAGCTGCAGGGTACAAGGAAATAAATGGATAGAGACAGGTGAGCTATGTGGACTTTTGTCTTTCAATCCTGTTAATAATTTATCCAATGTGTAGATACGCCAAGCGAAATAATAATAATACAGTTATTTTGGAATTAAGGAAAATTCCAATCCTTAAGACTTCGAGAACTGACAGAAAGACAAGGAACTGCTAAGACTGTATTATTCTTTTGTATAATGCTCACTAAAAAGCAGAAGGAGTTAATCTTATCACCCTGCACATGGTTGCATTTATAAAAGATAAAAATCGCAAACAAGTAATGCACAGTTACTTGTTACATATTCTTCCCATTACAGTTGACAGGTTCATTAATCATACAGTATATTTTACTATTAGAAGCTGTAAAGAAGATCAAATCTCTTGTAATTTTTCTTCTTCTTTTCCATTTGATAAGTGTGTTGTTTCAATGTGTAGATAAAATATAGTGTCAGTCACAAACAGTCCCAGGGGAATTGCAACTCTCAAGTTAGAAAATTCATTCTTATTTACAATGTAAAATTCCATGGAAAATGCATCACTTCCTTTTTAACTTGACCATTAGATTGAGTAAAATGTATATGCCTGGGTATTCACAAAAGAAGCAATCCAGAATGAAGTGCCTGTGGATGTAAGCAATGTTTAAGTAATAGAAATATTGCTTACTGCATGTTGAAAGCATTAAGCTATGAATAGCCCTATTCATACCATCACATTGATTCATAATTAAAGCCCTGTGAAAATTATAGAGAAAGTTGACATGTTTCACAAGCTGTTCATGGTAAATGTAGCAAATTTTGCAGTTTGTTGTGACTTGCCAATAAGGAACTCTTGGAAGGAAAGATAAAGAAGTGATTCTATGCTACAGAGTTTTAGCAAGTGTGACTAACACAAATGATGACCTATGTAGAAGGCATAGACCTAGCTTTTTAAAGAAAATTACAAGACAATTAGATTGCTTCTTTGTACAAAGCAGTATAACATTTCTAATGAAATACTTCTTGGTGGATGCACAAGATTAAATTCCAGTTCTATGTTTGAAGTAGGAAAGCCTCAAGAAGTAATAAAAAACACAACCTTCTTACCCAAAGAAAAAAAATATAACACTGCAAAGCTATATGCTACTGTGACGTAGCATTGACGTCTCACTATTCTTTTCTTTTCAAAGAGGAATTATAGTAACTCTTAGTCCTTCATCTGTGTGTGGTGCTGTAATATGCATTGGCACTTTCTGGGCTGGAAGTGGGACATAGGAAGGGCGCAGTGCAGTTCTGCCTCAAGTTATGGCAAATAGTTTTATGCAGTTTGATATATTGGCTAAACACAGTCCTGTGAACGGTGAAAAATAGGCAGCTGTGCTTTCTGTTGTAATACAGGAACTTGAAAGTAGGTTTCAAGATAGCCTAAAAAATCATCAGTTTTTTTGTGTATTTGCAACTCTATTTTCAGTCAACTTAAGTTCATTACCTGAGAATTTTCAGATGGAATATACTGAGTTACAGTCAGATATTCATTTTCATCATATCTCTTTACTAGAGTTTTATAAGACCTCTCTCACCAAAGTGAAATATCCTTCTCTTCACCATCACACCTTATTCATGCCATCACTTTTTTGCTTTTGTGAACAACTATTTTCAAGGATGAAGCACAGGTAGAGTAAAATTATATCAAAAATCTCTACTGAGCACCTTGAGAGCTCTAGGAATTGCAGTCAGTGTCATTGAACCAGTCACTGACACATTAATTTCACAGACAATGATAAGCATCCCACTAGTTTTCTGTTTCTGTTGCTCTCTCTCTCTCTCTTTTTTTTTTCCTAAGAAAAAAAAGATTAAAATACAAAGTTTTGTTGCTTACATACATTAACTATATTATATATTTTATGTGCAGCCAAAGGGAATTCCTCTTCACTCACTTCACTCACTTGCAGTCCAGGCAAGACAAAAGGTTGGACACCCATGATCTAGACTGTTAGCATATGATATAATGAAGTAAGAGTGTATCAAGCTGATTTTCTGTGAGATTTACAGAAGAATCAGGAAATTTTGGATGACCTGTGCTTTAGATATCTTCACATAGGACAGGCCTGTTCTTTTTTACATTGTCCTTTGATCCCTTTAAAATGAAACTGAGCTTCCTATCAAACTAAAAAGGAAACAAATCTGACGCTACCATCCATCTTTCAGTGGATACTTTACCACAATGAAATACCAATACCAGGTTTAGTTTCTTTCATATTTCACTGCAGTGAAAGTAGAACTATCCTACATGGTATTAGGCTGCTCTTTTTCAACATTAATTTATACTCTACATATCTTTTCATATCCTAAAATTAAAAGTGTATTTTTCACACCTCACTGAATGAAATACTGCAGTTACAATTCAGATTCTTTCTAAAATGAGAATTCATTAAAAAAATACAATTGAATAGATTTTTTTACCTCTTTATGAAACCCTGAGACACAAGCTAGGTTAAAAAATCTGCTAGTTGAGTGAATAGCTTGAAGCAGTTGAGGAGCAATATGGGATTGTTCTACTTTATAAAATAAAATGAGATGCTAGTCACTGCTTCATAATGGGATGTACGAAGGTGCTATAAAGCCACCTCAGAGAGAAGTTCTGGTAGTAGATAAAGCTCAGGAAGATTTTCAATTTGTAATTTATGTAGTCAAGATAAGTAAGTAAGTATTAGATATAACACTGCTGGTACTACTTCCTTTTTTTTTTTTGTCTTTTTACATTTAGAATTTTTGAAACTTGTGTTGGTAAAATAAATTGATGTTTGATAATATGAAATGGGAATATTCAAAAGAAACCATATGTTTGTGTAAAGATATCAGAGCATTTAATTATGTACTATGAAAATTAACCTTTGTCGAGGAGTTAAAGCCAAATCCATTGTGATTTATGGAGACACATTTATAACTAAAGCTATGATCTTACCCTGGTAGTCACAGTGCTTTTGAATTAAAACTGAAATCTTACCAATGTGTATAAGAATATATTTAATTTGCATTCAGTACAAATGAATATGTGCCATGTGCTCATGACAAATCGAATCAGCAGGTTTCTCAGCTGGTAGCATAGGATTTTAGCTGTTAGAAACTTGCATGTGTGGAAGGCAAACCAGCCAATGGTGTTTGAATGAGGGGAGGTGGGAAAAAGCATTTGAGCTGAAAAAGAAGTAAAAATGACTTCAACAGATGTGAGCAAAGTGGCATCTATAAATGTTAAGCAGAGAACTGAAAAGTATCCAGGGGGGACATTTCATAAAAGTGATGTTATAGTTTTTTATTTTTTGTACAGCAGTAATGATACCATTGATTTCAAACAAAAAGCAAGCTGTGACAAAACGTCTTGAGAGTTACTCGCATAAGTGGAAGCTATAAGCATTTGAATCTATGCTGGGAAAGACAACTAAAGTACAAAAAAATTGTGAGTGAGCTACTTTCTTTGTGAGAATAAGAACAAATACATAACAGAGAAGAAGTTTACTTTGACTTAACGGAGCTTTTTGCACTGCTAATGTTTCATTTCATGTTCTGCACAGCTCTGCTACGAAAAGCTACTTGAAAGCTCCTTGAGAAAAACATACCTTATGCTGGTGCCACACTTTATTTAGATCAACTGAGAAAAAATACTTACTAAAGCTTTTTGAAAGTCCTGTGAAACAGTGTTTCTCCACCATTTCCATTCAAAGGCTGCTTGACATCTTTGTGAAAAAAATAAAATAAAAATAAAAAGAGAATCACAATGACGATATTTTTAAAAATTAAGTTAAACTTGTCTTATATACTTTTTTTTTTTTCTTGTGTTTGTAGGATTGGGAAATATATAAATACATCTTCTATAAATTTTTTCTTTTCCTAGGGAACCTCTGATGAAGTTTATAACCTGTAACGTGAAAGAACAATGAGGGGACTGTCATGGACTTTGAGTGTTGTGGGCAAAATGCTGGTACCCCTGTGTTCATCTGCACCTTTCATAGCCAAACCATCTTAGTCCTCTGGGAACAGATGACTATAGCTTTGGGAAAAAGATTTGAAAACGCTTCTAGTAGATCTTGCTTTCTAGAAAATATCAAATCAGAAAGCATATAACGAGGAGAAAACATCCTGAAATTTGAAACCTCTGTGCATGGGCTTCATGTTTTTTTGTTCCAGTAATAACTTGCATGAGTTATTTTGAATGCTTTGGACCAACAAAGTCAAATATGCTTTGTATAAATTCATATTTTGAATGATTCTCATTGCTTTGGGAAATCTGCTGGTGCCTACTAACACTGTAATGTGTTGTTTGTTTTTTTCTTACAAGAATGTCTTTCAGAATGACAAACCAAAGAACCAGGAACACCGTATAGTTTCTTTGCATACCAAAGTACACTTGCAGACTATTTTTTCCCTGCCAAATACATTCATAATTATCCTTTTCCATAGTTATTTTAACTGTACCTGTTTTTACTGATGTCATTACTGGCATATGCTTTACTACTGAGATCTCTATTTTTTTTTGTGAAGTCAGAGCTAAATGAGCTGGTAGTTTTGGATGTTAGTGGTAAAGAATTCTAACCTCCACAATGAAATTCTTTGAAAATGTTCTTCAAAATCACATTTGCTATTATGACCTAAATGTAAAGATCTGTGATCAGGAAAGCAGGGTTATCTACATTTCCTGTTCAAGATAGTAGTTTGATTTGCAGTTCTCTTTATTGAGAGATATTCACACAGACATTTTTGAAATTTTTACTTTCTTTTGTGAGAAAATTTACTAAAAATATATCCTACTGGATATTACTTTTCTTAGCTATCATTGATTTCTAGGAAAAACAGTACTGGAGAAGGTCACTAAGATCCCAAGGGACTGAACAAAAGTGTTGAACTATCATTTATTTTTCAATAAATGAATTAACTGTGCAGTGTTAGTGTTTGTATATATATGCATACATTTATATATGTATATGTGTGGAGCTCACATGGCAACGTAGCAGGGGTGGCCTCTGTGAACAAAGCTCAGCACTGCTCCATATCAGATCAGAGCCAGCTCCAGCTGCTCCAAAAGCAACCCTGCTTTTGGAAACACTGCTCCAACAGCAGCTGGGAAAGATGGGTGAGAAATGGGAGAGAAACAGTCCTACAGCCCCCGTGGTCAGTGCAGAAGGAGGGCCAGAGGTGCTCTAGGCATGAAGCAGAAGCTACCTGCAGCCCAGGAGAGGCCTATGGTGGAGCAGGCTGTGTTTCTGCTGCCCCTGGACATCTTGTGTAACAGAGCTCTATGTGCTGCCTGTGGAGAAGTCCCATGGAGTTTAGCTGGCCATCGGTGTGAAACCACCACAACATAAATACAGAAAAAATGCTCAGTAAATCCTCAAAAACTTCATACAAATATAAGGAACTTCCATTTATTTGGAGAAGCTTACAGATATTTTGAAGTCTTGTTCTCACTTCTAGACTAACTGGATGAAAGCACTTCTGTGTCCTGAAATGTTTAAACATCATTAAATACAATAGTAAATACCCTTTGTGATGACTTAGTTCACCACTTTGTTGTGGTTTTGTTTGTTTGTTTGTTTGTTTGTTTGTTGTTGTTTTTCTAGAGTGCAATTAGTTTCTTGGAGATCTTAAGATGAAATGTTTATTTTGAGGAATACATATTAGAAGTCATGCCAGTAACAGTTTATAATACACTGCACTATCAGCCAGAAAAAACAAAAACCATACCAAACCAAAAAAACACAAACAACAAAAACCTTCTATTAAAGTTGATGGTGACAGACTTCTGAATGTTTTCAGGGATTCTGGTTTTTCATATACAATTCTGCCTGTATTTCTATCTCTGAGCTATTTATTTTTTCCCCTACTATGTGGTCTAAAAAGATATCCTATGAATCCTAACTTATCCCTGCTGAGTTCTGCAGTCTCCTCATCTTTGACCACAGGTGTGTTCCAGTGTTTCATTATTTGTGGAGTAGATAATAGAGGAATGGATGTGTTTTGGACATTTTTTTGTCCAGATAGGTTACCTTTTCAGTAGTTATTCTTGCAACTCAATAATCATTATTGTTCCCTATGTTTTTCTTAGAAAAGCATACACCTAACATTTCATACATTGTCACTTTGATAAACTTTAATCAGCTGAAACTGCTTATAAAAAAAAGGTACTCAAATACGTCAATGAAAAGGAGGATATTTTGTAAATCCCACCATGTAATACTGTCTAATATCTACTCCCAAGGAACATAAAGTATCAACGTCACTCATGAAATGTTACCTTTTAGCTAAAAGGCACACAAGTTATTTATTTCAAATGTCATAATACCACCAGATTCATAAAAAATGTCTTAAATGCATGTTTCGCGTTGTTTTTTTTTTTCTTGGTAATCTCTCTCAGATATCATTTTCTGCCAGTAACGATTACAGTAGATTAGCAGAATAAGATTTCACATTTCTAACACTAAGAGATTATTCTAAACTAAGAGATATAACTAACCACTAAGAATTTAGTGGTTAGTTTTCAACTCCTGGCTAGGAGGGAAGTATACAGATGCCTTAGCTATGGTAGATGTATAGCCCAAGCAACTAGAAATACGTACTGGATTCATTTTAAAGACAGCAATATATTTGTTGTGCCAGAGTCAAGGTGTCCTATATTGTTATAAATTACGAGTACGCTGTGTTAAATATACAAGATATTCTAGTGGCCTTAAAGAAAATGATGTGCAGCAGTACCTTTAGTAGAAGTTTTGTGCCCTCACTGCAAAAAAAAAACAAAACACTGAGGCCCTGAAGCACGTCCAGGGAACAGCAACGTAGCTGTGATGGTTCTGTGATGGGAAGAGTCTGAGGAAACTGGGGTTGTTAAATCTGGAGAAGAGGCAGCTCAGGGGAGACTTAATCGCTCTCTACAACTCCCTGAAAGGAGGCTGTGGCAAGGTGGGAGTCAACCTCTTCTCCCGAGTAATAGCATTAGGACAAGAGGTAATGGCCTTAAATTGCACAAAAGGAGATTTGGCTTGGATATTAGGAAGAGTTTCTTCTCAGAATGTAGTGAGGCATTGGAACTGGTAGCTCAAGGAAATGGTGGAGTCACTGTTCCTAGAAGTATTTAAGATAAGGGTAAATGTAGTACTTAGAGACATGCTTTATTGGGCTATATTGGTGGTAGGTTGATGATTGGACTGGATGATCTTAGAGGTTACCTCAATGATTCTATGATTCTAAGAGATAAATAATATATTAACCAAGATAGTTTCTTGAATATGAATGCTGCATAAATTAGGGGATCTTTAACTGTGCTATAATCACATCAGTGACCTTAATACAGAACATGTAAAACTGCTTGTGCTATGGTTAAAAGATTTTAAGAAAAGCTGTGCTTTTCCTTGTGTACTGACCAGTTAGAACTGTGATGCTTTGAGTAACTAGGTGCTGTTCTAGCACAATTTAGCACTACATTACCTTATTTGTAAATTCCTGTTAAAGCAATCCAAAAGAGGAACCCATCAGTCATTGTTTACATATGCATGAAGGTGTTAACATAATAACAACTTTAACTTACCTTACAGAAATGCCAGTGGGTTTTGTTGATATTTGTTTTGTTTTAATAGGGGAAAACTTATTTTAACTAAGGGATAGTTCAGGCATGGGAATAAAGAGAGTAAACTGTTCATGAAAGTGTACAGGTTCAAAATCAATATAAAGTCTATCAGAAGAATTCCTTTTTGGACAAGCAACTACACATAAATACAAAATGAGATGGTTGTGTATCATTTCTGTGAATATGAGTGAATGATCCCCATCTTTCTTTATTCTAGTTCCATGTTCCTACACGCTGAAAAAATTATCTGATGCCTAGACTCACATCAAGAGTGGTTTATAGTTCAGTAATTCTGTTAGAGGAAACTATAGCAAAATAGAAAGGATCTTTAATAATCACTGAAATCCATAATGTCCTGATTTTGGCTGAGGTAGAGTTAACTTTCTTCCTACTGTCTGTGATATGTTTTAGATTCAGGATGAGAACAATGGTTTGTTTTTGTGAACTGAAATTGTTTGTTTATAACGAGTAGATGGTGCAATTTGTACTTTTTCCTCCAACTTCTTTGGAAAGTTTTCATGTTCAGAACCATAACACTTTTGTAAAGCAATCGCAGTTGTAAAGTTCATGTTATGTTATTTACAGAAATCCCGAATTTACTGGCACTCTCTGCCCCTCCTCCTGCCTTTAAAATTAAGATCTTTCTTGTTCCATTGTGACTCCAGTTAGAATTACATCATCAGCAAAACTGTTTTAGGTAGTGTTCTTTTAGTTGAACAGACAGTTGGGCACTTTGGAAACTGATGATTGGTAGGAAAATTTCAAATCTCCATCATTAATGAGCTAGAAACTCTAAAGGGAAAAGATAATAGAGACAAAACAAAAGAAGGCATCTTGCTTTTAGCGGCTTCTGTTCATCTGGCTGACTTGAGAGAGTCTCAGTAAGGTAGCATAGTAGCCATCAACCAAGGTGTCACAGAGTTAACTAGATCAATCTATGCCTGTGACAGGGGGCAGTAGGCCCCTGCCCTCCCTCCGCCCCCCTCAGCCCCACAAAATGGGAAGGAAGGAAAGGAGAAAAAAAACCAACAAAACAGAGGCAACAATCTATGGAGGAAAACTTATTTTACTAACTATGATACTGGAATGCAAAATAACACAATATAATACAATCTAATTGAAATTGAGACTAATAAATCAAATAAGATAGGAGAGAGAGAGTTCCTGAGACTGAGTCAAACCTGAAAAGCTTGGAACGGCTAGGAAACACAATCTCCAGCACCCACTGCCAGGCAGTAAGAGACCGCCCCACCTGGAAGTGTCAGATCCCATGACTTCCGTCCTGTACAGGGATAGGTACATGGAATTGGAGCATTAACACTTTAGTTCCAGTACACTACATGATGTGTATATGTGGAATACTGAAAACCAAAAAACATAGTAGCATGACAAAAGGATGATGCTTTTATTAATCAAGCATCACTCTTGGAGGCTGCTAAGCCATTTAAAGTTATCTTGATAGCCATTTCCTTCCAACAGCTTACAAAGAAATCTATGTCTGGTGAATATCTGCTTCACGTGTTCTAGAAAAGTCATTATAAAAACGATCCTGAATTAAATCTGCATGGACCTGTTGCATTGTCTAAATATTCAAGACAGTATTAGATAACCTGAAATAACTAGCAAGTATGGGTTACCAGCTAACATGCAATCATCTGTTGCCTCTTCTCTGTAAACATTGTGAATTTTATTCACTTTAAAGTTCTGTTTGTGGTTTCATTTTCTGACTTACATATTTGATTTCTGAAATTCAACATTGTAACAACACGCAGGCAGAATACTTTTCAGAATAGGCATGCAATTCTGGATCAACATATTCAAAATGACATATTCTTATCCCATTTTAGATTGCTTAGTAGAAATCTTACTAAATCAACACATGGAATTGTCCAAATCCTATTTTTCTAAACTGGAGTAAAATGGCTCAAAATGGCTCAAAATGGCTCAAAATGGCCTAAAAATGGCATTGATACATACGTGTCCAATAACTGCCAAGAAGATATTCTAAAATGACTGCAAGTTGAAAATAATGTGTTTCAGTGTGGTATATATGAAGTTTAACTTCCTTAGATTCTCAAGAAGTGATTAAATTAAAACATATACATAGGTCACTCTGATGTACATTTGATACAATAGATCTTTCCACTTAAGTACTCTACATGAGGAAAAATACCAGGTACTAATGGCTCGTCAGACTGGAACAGAATAGAAGCAGCATAACGAGATCCAATTGATAGCCCTTAAATATACTCAAAGGAGAAGTATGGTAGCGTTTTTTTTGGTTGGTTGGTTGGTTGGTTGGATGGTTGATTGGTTGATTGGTTTGGGTATCCCTAAAGAAAATTAACTAAAAAATGGAACAAACAACCATGGAAAAAATTAAGTTCTTCCAATTCTGAAGTCTTGGAATCTTCTGAAAGGCAAGTTTTAACAAACATAGGCTTCTTTGGTTTACTTCAGTTCAAGTATGAAATTTGATTGCTCATGTTTGATATGAGGTTAACCACTCACTGACTTTCTGGCCTTAAAGTCAGTTTATCAATGAATAATTTAACAATACATCTTTGCTTATTTTTATATGTTTGCCAATATTTTGTGTATAATGATTTTCTCCCACATATTGCATTGGTTACTGCAAGTATATTATTCTATCAGTGATAACACAAGCAATACATTCTTTACATCCTTTCTTTATTTGTAAATAATGCATGTTTTGAAGGAAAGTACTACCCAAATTAAGATTAAAAAAATAATCCAATTTAATCCTGTGATTTTGAATGTTTGAAATGAATAAAAGCCATTAATTCAGAAGTACTCAACAGATTTCTTGATCTATGTATATACTACATCTTGTGTTTCAGTAGTATTGTATTTCAAACAAGCAAATTCTGGAAAATTCTGTAGAAAATGATTCACAGATAGATTTTGCTTATTATCAGAAATAATAGGGGTCTTAAAAATGAGACCTTTTGCTATACTTATATAATGATATACTGTTAAAAAGGTCAGTCAGTGTCCTTCAGTGTATATTCCACAATATAACTGCTTCTTTATTTTACAGGCAAATGTAACAGGTTCCTTTGCGTAATGCTCATCTTAAAAAAAATGCTCTCTAATTTGGTATGTCCGACTGCTTTCCCTTTGTACCTTTTCTAATAATAGAGAAATTATGTGGTCATATTAGACCGCTTGAATTCTTATACTGACAAAAATTAAGTCTATTAAGACAAATACTGAGTTTGAAATTATACTAAGAAGATTACTTCAGGCCACTAGTTCCTTCATTTATGAACCTTTTTTTATTTCAACTTTAAGCATTCTCTTCTCTAGGCTGCACCTTTTTACTGTCATTGAGCCCAAACTAATAAATATTGTTCCAATTTATCTAATCTGGACATCACTTCTTTCTTCATCATGTCAACCTAATGGCTGTTAAAAAAGCTTTGAAAGTATGTTTTTGCTGCTCTCCTAAGTGCTGCTCCCTATGGTATTATAACCCTATAACTAGATTGCCTATACTACAGCTGTTAATTGCCTTGCACTTTAGTCAGTTATCCCCCACAAAATATATTGTGCAGACAATACCATCTTTATAAACAAGTATAAGTGTGATTTGATAACTTTGCATCTTTGACTGGATGTTAGGCAATGGATTTATGAAGGTGGACATTATGAATAAAGAAATAAAGTTAAATTTTCAGTTTTGCTTTCAAGCCATATAATTATATAATAATCAAGCATAATAGTACATCAAAATGTACTATTAACAAGAAAGTAATAAGGTCCTTGTCCCTTGCTAAAACTTGGTTTCTAAAAGCTGTGCCTAAAACACTGTATTACACATAGGAATACATCAAAAAAATGAATTCACTTTCCATACTGTTACTCATGTTGCTAAATACATTACTGAGAATGTATAGACAACATTACTGGAGATCAGTACAAGAGTATTAGATGCACTGTAACTTGTCCATATGGGTCTTTAGCATGTGGACACTACATTTATTTTAAAAGTTTTCACAGAGGAAGCTTAGTGGCTCGTTTACATATTGCATTTTTTTGGTTTTGAAATGTTTTTTGAGATGCATTTTTTACTAAAATTATTATTTTGTTATATGCTGTATTCTACTGGATAGCAACATTTGAAAAATGATCCAAGCCTAGTCTTCTCCCTAATGATTCTGACTCAATAAGTAACGGTAGCAAATAGTGTGAATTATAAATTTTGCTCCTTTCGTTTTTGGATAGATGTTGTTATTTTAGGTATTTTATGGGTAAACCAAGGAAAATATAGGTTAAAAGACTTCAACTGTACTTTTTTTCTTTGTTTCTACTTTGTACTTTTTTTTTCTCTTAGAAGACAGAGAAAAAACCTTTCACCTTTCCCAGACCAGATCTGAGATAATCACATATTCTTAGAGAACAGACTTCACAGAATCACAGAATTGCCAGGGTTGGAAGGGACCTCAAGGATCATGAATCTCCAACCCCCCTGCCACACGCAGGGCCACCAACCATTCCACCTAATGCTAGACCAGACTGCCCAGGGCTCCATCCAATCTGGCCTTGAACACCTCCAGGGACGGGGCATCCACAACCTCCCTGGGCAGCCTGTTCCAGTACCTCACCACTCTCTCCGTAAAGAATTTTCCCCTGATGTCCAACCTAAATCTCCCTTCCCTCAGCTTAAAACCATTTCCCCTTGTCCTGCTGTCACTCACCCTTTCAAAGAGTTGATTCCCCTCCTGTTTGTAGGCTCCCTTTAGGTACTGAAAGGCTGCAATGAGGTCACCCCGCAGCCTTCTTTTCTCCAGGCTGAACAAGCCCAGCTCCCTCAGCCTGTCCTCATAGGGGAGGTGCTCCAGTCCCCTGATCATCTTTGTGGCCCTCCTCTGGACCCTCTCCAACAGCTCCCTGTCTTTCTTGTACTGGGGGCTCCAGACCTGGACGCAGTATTCCAGATGGGGCCTCACAAGAGCAGAGTAGAGGGGGAACAATCACCTCTCTGTCCCTGCTGGCCACCCCTCTTCTGATGGAGCCCAGGATCCCATTTGCCTTCCGAGCTGCAAGGGCACACTGCTGGCTCATGTTAAGTTTTTCGTCTACCAAGACCCCCAGGTCCTTCTCCACAGGGCTGCTCTCAAGGACCTCTCTTTCCAGTCTGTAGGGATGCTTGGGATTCCTCCGGCCCAAGTGCAAAACTCTGCACTTTGCCGTGTTGAACCTCATCGGGTTCACCCGGGCCCACCTTTCTAGCCTCTCGAGGTCCCTCTGAATGGCATCCTGTCCTTCAACTGTGTCAACCACACCACTCAGCTTGGTGTCGTCAGCAAACTTGCTGAGGGTGCACTCGATTCCGTCATCGATGTCATTGATAAAGATTTTTAAAAGTGCACCGGTCCCAAGACAGATCCCTGGGGGACGCCGCTCGTTACCAGCCTCCACCTGGACATAGAGCCATTGATGACCACCCTCTGTCTGCGGCCTTTCAACCAGTTTCTTATCCATCGAGTGGTTCACCCATCAAATCCACATCCCTCCATTTTGGAGAGAAAGATGTGGTGGGGGACCATGTCAAAGGCCTTGCTCAAGGCCAGGTAAATGACATCGGTCGCCTTTCCCTTGTCCACCGATGCCGTCACTCCATCATAAAAGGCCACCAGATTGGTCAAGCATGACCTTCCTCTGGTGAAGCTGTGCTGGCTGTCACGGATCACACGCCCTTTCCTCATGTGGTCAAGCATGTCATCCAGGATGATCTGTTCCATGATCTTCCCAGGCACAGAGGTGAGACCCACCGGCCTGTAGTTCCCAGGGTCCTCCTTGCTCCCTTTCTTGTAAATGGGAGTGATGTGACCCTTCCTCCAGTCATCCGGGACCACACCAGACAGCCACGACTTCTCAAGTACGATGGAGAGCGGCTCGGCAACCACCTCAGCCAGCTCCTTCAGAACCCTGGGATGCACGCCATCCGGCCCCATAGACTTGTACACATTCAGTCTCATGAGGCAGTCTCGGACCTGATCTGTCCTCACAGCAGGGGGGGATTTACCACCCCAGTCCCCACCCAGAGGTGTAGGGATGCAGGGCTCAGGGACGGAAGGAGTACTGGAGTCCTGGCTGCCAGTGAAGACCGAGGCAAAGAACTCATTCAGTACCTCGGCCTTCTCTCCGTACTTAACCGTAATTGTTTTGTTTTAAGGATAAGGAGTGAATTCTTTCATTTTGAGAGATCAGACTAGACAACTCTTGACAGAATCCAAGAAGGATGAAATGATTACTATCTAAAAATTGCAAGACTAGAATGGGTTGCTTCTATTATTTCCCATTTTTGTTACAGTTGCTATCATGAGAAAGGAGTCATGTTGTGACATTTTCTCTTCTCTTTGCAGACTGTCACAAAAACAAAACTTGAAAGTTTGAATAGCTATCCTTGCACATGGAAGATCATTGAATGTTGTTTTTCTTTAACCTCTTATATACTCCATAGTGTGACTGATGTGGTGTTCCCAAGAGACATTACATCTCCTTCCCCAAAGTTGTTGGACCTGTACAGGGAAGTGAAAGAATACATGACAATCAAAAGGCAAAGAACTATAAATGGCAAAGGCAATGGAATTTATTGCAGTCTTTCTCTACAAGGATGGGACTTTTCACATTTTTGGCTTACTGAAACAGGATGCAGAGATAAAAACATACCAGAACATGAGGATATTAAAACAATTATCATTATAACGATAGCAGTGTAAATTATTGTGAGCCCTAGGCAACTCTTTAAATTGTCTACCATAATAGAATGAGCTTGATGTTATTTCGTTCACGTCATATTTCAGAGTAGAACTGGTCTCTCAAAGCTGTCCAAATACTTTTTCTATAGGATTCTGTGACTACCCCCCCCCCCCCTTTAGTTTTTTTTTTTTTTTTTTGTAATATTGCCAAATTTATGAAAGTCTTTGAATGCTTCCAAATATCCGTGCATCTGTGACAATAAAAAAATAAAATCTCTCCCTCCAAGAATAGAACCACTTAGATTTGAAACCCCAGAAAATTCTACCCTTGCAAATTTCTTTCCATATATTTATATTTCCAAGTCTTGCTCTGCATCCATGACTTTGGTCCAGTTTTAACAGTGTGAATTCCACCTGACTTATTTGTCTTTCTCAAATGTTGCCTGTTGAAAGCAGTAGAAAGTGATTAGGTACTTTGAGGAGTATCAACTCTTTACACACTCTGATAGTGATAGGACAAGGGAAATGGCTTTAAACTAAAATAAGGAAAGTTTAGGTTAGATGTTAGGATGAAAGAATTTGCTTACATAGTAGTAAGGCACTGGCTGCCCAGAGAGACTGTGGATGCCCCATGCCTTGAGGAACTCAAGGCCAGGTTGGATGGGGCATCCCGAGCTGGTGGGGGGCAGCCCTGCCCACAGCAGGGAGTTGGGACTAGATGATCTTTATGGTCCCTTCCCAAGCCGTTCTGTGATTCTATGATACACATGTATAAGCATTTAAAACATGAAATGTAATTCCTGGAGTATGTGCTAGATCAGTCAGTATTTCTGTTCCTTATAATGGTTACAGTTCTTCAGTGGAGAATTCTGGGTTTCTTTCTGCAATATTAATCTCAAAAAATGGAAATTTTATCTCTTTTTAAGTACCGTAAATATATGAAATCTCTTAAAAACCAAAACAGTAGTACAGATTAGATTCTAAAGATTTTACAAATTGAACAAGAGGATCACAACATGACTGGGAAATAGCCTCAAATGCATTGCCATACAGTGTACCATATCAGAACAGCCATCAGATATGTAATGACCAAATGAATTTTACTCAGAAGACACTTTTATCATTTAGCAGAGTGCATCTGTACCTTTATTTCACTTACATCTAACTTAATAAAGATATATGATAAATGATCTGTCCTTCCTTCCTTCTTTCTTTCTCTCTTCCTCTTTTTTCTTTCTCTCTTTCTTCACTGAAATATTTTCTCTGAAATATATTAAAAACATCTGACTTACACAATAGCATTTTAAACTTTGACTTTCTGCTCTAAGGAGATATTTTTAATATAATTTAAACATATGTAACCAATTTTTTTCACAACAACACAGTATCATTTGTAAAATCCAATGGATTTGCCTTGGAGTGAGATGAAGCAATAAGAAAGTCAAATTATAAAGGTACTATTTTAACTGTTGTCCATTTATTTTTTTGTGATTACATTAAGATAACTAAGCATATATATATATATTTTTTAAAGACAGCCTTTTGTTAGTTGTCCTGCATACAGTATCATAAAAATAAAATAAAATAAAAGATGCAGGGAAGTTTAATACTCCTACTTACAAATCTTCTGTGATTTTGAACATCTGTCAATACTAATTTCAAATTCTGGAAATCAAGCTTTTGTTGCTTCTAACTTTTCTTCTTCTTTTTTTTTTTTTTTTTCTTCTTCCTCTTTTCAGGTTAGTTATATATGAGATTATGTGTTTTATTTCTTCAAAGATACTCTGTTGCCTCAGTCCAAAAAATCTGGATAAGTGACCTAGAGTCTGTGAGATATACAATAGCTGACATCTTAAAACTGTCCTGGGAACTGACCCTTGACATTGGGTTTGAAGTCCACAAGGCAGAGTATTACCATCAGTTTCAACAAATGCCAAGAATTTGTGTTAGATCTTACTTTTACTAATATAAATGTCTAGCTTAAGTAGATATTGAAAACAAAATAATAATAAATGTTTAGCTTACGTACATACTGAAAACAAAATAGGATCAAAGATCTTAATGGGTGAAAATATCACTCTGAACATATTTTTTCATGACAAGTGAATGAGAGGGAGGATGACCCTCACAAATATTAGTGGCTTGAAATGCACCCACCTGGATAGCAATAAAGGACTATAATATTAAAACACACGTGGAAGAAAGTGACTTCACTGTGCACTCTTCATTGGAGAAATCATTTGTTTGACCGTTACCTTAGATGGTACAGCTGAAACAAACTAGGAAATGAGCACATCCTAAAGAATATATTTGGATCCTGAAAAAATAGGTGTTTTCTGCCTTCAGCAGAGAAATACATAGTGGTGAACATTTTTTAATGACAAAATCTATCATGCTTTGCAAATTATCCAGATCAGTTATTCATACTATATCATGCTAGAACTCATGAGCATAAGTTCTATTGTCTTAAATAGGACCATGAACATTGATAAATATTTACCTCCTAGCATTTATTTTGAAGAAAATGTCATAACAAATTGCTTGCACAAACTTCAACAAAAAGGAATTTGGCAATGTGTCTTAAACATCATAGGCATGTTTCCTTTCCTTCCTTTCCCTTCCCTTCCCTTTTCCCTTCCCTTTTCCCTTCCCTTCCCCCTTCCCTTCCCCCTTCCCTTCCCCCTTCCCTTCCCTTCCCTTCCCTTCCCTTCCCTTCCCTTCCCTTCC